>JAAOAQ010000345.1:0-98884 GCA_013396025.1 Fusarium phyllophilum | reverse complement strand
GTGTTGGGGGGACATATTACTTTGATGGGCTTAAGGCAGCCTTGGTTGAGGGGGATGTCGCCTTTGGAGATCATGGAGCGGAGGCAGTACTTTGAAGATGTCAGTGGAGGTCAAAACAGAAGGTTGTGAACTTACCATGATGACGGAGTATGAGCATGTTGGTGGCGCGTTGAGATTACCGGAATGTTCAGGTCCGGTGCCTGTAAAGTCGAACACAGCATCTCCGGTATCTTTGTCGATGGTGACCTTGAGCTTGAACGGAATACCATCATCGTTATACTCTGTCGCTTCAAGAACACCGCCCTCATGCTTAGCAGCAAATTGCTTAAGAAGATCGCGCACAGACTGAGCGGCGTTGTCCTGAATAGCATGCATGTACAGCTGAACAACAGGCCAAGTGAACTCCTTAATAAGTGCTCTGATCAACTCAATGCCCTTTTGGTTAGAAGCAACAGCAGCCTTGAGATCAGCGATATTCTCCGTAAGAGTACGAGTACCACTGCAGCCAGGAAACGAAGCGGGTTCGTCGTAGAGACGTTTAATGAGACCGGCCTCATCAAAAGCACCCTCGTCGATCATCTTGAAGGACTCGATAGCGGCACCTTCTTGCCAGAGTTCGGTAGAGTTGGGAGGCATTGAGCCAGGAACGATACCACCGATGTCAGCGTGATGACCACGGTTGGCGACGAAGAAGATGATTTCCTTGGGGTTCTCTTCATCGTCGAACACGGGTGTGATGGTGGTGATATCGGGGAGATGAGTACCGCCAGCTTGAGGATGGTTGCTGATGATGACATCGCCGGGCTTCAATTCACCAGCCTTGTATCGCTGAGCTTGGTATGCGATGGCTGTGCTCATGGAACCAAGATGACTAGGCACATGAGGCGCATTCGCGACAAGACCACCGTCAGCAGAGAAGATGGCGCAAGAGTAATCCAATCTCTCCTTGATGTTGACAGAGATCGAAGTCTTCTCCATGGTATGACCCATCTGCTCAGCGACAGTCATGAATCGATGTCCAAAAACACTCAGTGTAACAGGATCAACAGTCTCAGTCGCAACATTCTGCTTCTCAGCCTTGTCAACCTCAAGGATAACATGCTCAGGAAGAATGACACCCTTGCTGAGGTGATCAACAACAATGGTCTGGGTCTTGTCGATGATCATTGCAGGACCGGTGATGTGAACACCAGGAGACATGGACTTGAGCTCATAAACAGGAGTTTCGGTCCAGCCGTGATTCTCGAAGAAGATCTTCCGAGAGAAAATGGGTGTAGGGACGGGGGTGAGGCCATCGGATTGGTACTTCTTGAGCTCTTCGAAGGGACTGGAGATGTTGAGAACGCGAGACTTGCCGACACTTCGAACACGAACGTCATCGATGAGAATGTTGCGCGATTGAGAGAAGCCAAACTCTTGAGTGTGTCTAGCAGTAAAAGCGACGCCTGCATCTCCTACATTCTCTGACACAGGGATCATGAGAGAGGTATCGCTTCCCTGGTAGCGCATGTTGAGGAAGCACTCATGTTCAGTAGTCTTGGCGTCGAAACCTTGAGACTCAAGACCCTGGGAACCCTTGGAAGAAAGGGACTCGAGACGGGCTTTGATCTCGGGGACGACTTCTTCGGAGAAGGTGATGGCAGAAGGTTCTTGGTTCTCGACCACGACATCGGCGAGAGCCATTCCGTAAGCGGACAAGATACTGGAGTAGCAAGGGATGATGGCGCGCTTGATGCCGAGATCCCGAGCGATGAAGACAGCGTGTTGACCACCGGCACCGCCGAAAGAACCCAAGTTATGGCTGGAAGCACCATATCCGCGACCTTCACTGAGTGTTCGAATCGGTCGAGTCATGGTAGCATTCGCGATAGCAAGGAAGCCCAGTGCTAGAGTCTCGGGTGTGAATGGTTCACCGCCCTCCTTCTCCTTGTTAACGATTTCTGTGAGAGCAGCAAACTTCTCTCTCACAACATCGCGATCGAGTCGACGGGGGAAGAAGTCAGGAATGATTCTACCAAGGAGGAAATTTGCATCTGTGACAGTCAAGGGACCGCCTCTGCCATAACATGCAGGACCAGGATTGGCACCAGCGCTGCTGGGACCAACCTTCAGAAGTCCGTTCTCCCAAGAAAGAATCGAGCCACCGCCTGCAGCGACTGTGTTGATGTCCAATTGAGGAGTCTGGATAGTCACTTCGGCCAAAGTGTTCTCAAAGATATGCTCCAAAGCACCAGAGTATCTCGCGACATCTGTACTAGTACCACCCATATCGAAGCCCAACACAGGCGTTCCATCAGCATCGTCGTAGCATGTCCTCGATAGACCGACGACACCGCCAGCAGGACCACTAAGAACACCCCTCAAGCCAGTGAACTTGGACCAACTTGTCAAACCGCCGTCAGATTGGCAGATGAGGAGCTTGTTTGCACTCTCATCTTCTAACTGGCCCTTGAAGTTCTTGCGGAAGCCGTCCAGGTAGGCAAACGTCATGGGTGTGAGGTAGGCGTCTGCGACGGCCGATTGACTTCGCGGCACGTACTTGGCCATGGATTGTAGGACCGAAGAAGCGGAGACTTTGAAGCCCATGTCTTCAGCAAGCTTTGTTACTTGTAACTCGTGGTCGGGGTATGTGTATGAGTGCATGAGACCGATGGCAAGGTTCTTGAAGCCTTGAGCTTTAAGTTCTTCAAGATCGGCGCGCACGGCATCGAGGTCTGGCTTCTTCATGATCCTGACGACTTCTCCTGTTTGACCGACCACAAGCGCTGGATCTGAGGAGACATCGATTGGGCCATTGGAAGGGGCTTCGCTTGCGCCCTCAATGGTGACTCGTTCATCAATCTCCACGACAGTTTCGTAGAGTTGCTTCAAGCGACGAACCGAAAGATCAAAGAGATCGGGTCTAGCCTGGTTTCCGATGAGAAGAACATCTCGGAAGCCCTTTGTGGCAAGGAATGCTACGCGATCACCCTTTCTTTCAAGAAGGGCATTGGTAGCGACTGTAGTGCCCATACGAATGGACTCAATAGGCGCAAGGTCTAATAATGAGCCCTTGGGTATTGTTGTGTCTAGTGCGATCTCTAAGATCTGGCGAATACATTCTGTGGGAGCATCATCGTACTCATCAGGACATACTGAGAGGATCTTGAAGACGATGTGCTCTTGTCGACCGGGGACTTCGGCCCATGCATCTGTGAAGGTGCCACCACGGTCGATGGCGATGCGGATGCCTTGAGATGACATTGTGAGAATGAGAATGTGGTTTAGGGAGGGAATAGAGTGTGAATGATGGGAGAGAGATTGAGATGAGGATGATTTGATGACATGGTTAAGCTTGGACGACTTGAAGCTGTATTATATTACACAATCCGGGGTAAATCTCTCCCACGCCCTCAAAGTGTAAGTGGAGTGGATTCGCTATCATCGCCTCTAACAAAGTCATTGGTCAGAATCTGCTTAATCATCGGCAACTCCAACAAAGCCGATCAATCTGACCGGCAACTTTGCACTTACCGGTTCATCTCCACCATCTCATCCTCGGTATCACCAACGGCAAATACAAGCGATTACCCCAGACTCGGGACCCGCAGAGTTTGAGATCATTCCATTACTCAACGATTTACAAGGATGAGCACACGACGCCCGAGAAGATTGCTTGCTGCGTGAGATGCCCCTCACGATTTGTGTTGAGATTTGGTCTGATTGTGAAGTAGTTGCCATCGATGTCATTCGCAGAAGATCAAGTGTTCGGGGGATAAGCCTTGTCAGTCTTGTAAGTCGACGGGCAGGGCGGATGAGTGTGAGTTCCCGGCGAACAAGGAGCGGAAGATACCAATCGCTGAGAGGTAAATACTATTCAAATGTTCCCAAGCCATTCTAGCATGTTTTTGAATCACACTGAAGTTAGCATAACATACTAACATCATGTTCAGTTACCTCAAGAAGCTCGAAGAGGATAGCAGACAGCTTCAGGCTATCACAACCCACAACCAGACTCCAGAAACCAATCCAACATTCACTCCCTTCGATGATCAGGAGACTCAAATCGATGCCCCCCCATCTCTATCAAAAGAAGAAAGCAATCTATTCAACCCTCTCTTCGATAGACAGCCCGAAAAGCCCATTCATGAACGATCCTCAGAACCAGGCTTCATCGGCGAAGCTTCATGCGCCGCCTTCAGCAACAGACTCTTATCATGTCTCGACGATACATATACCCCATCAACAGCTGGTCTGTCAAACTATCATCGAATGAACACATATGGGAGACTGCAAGTAGATCAAGGACCGGAGTTTCCGGAACGGATGCACGTCAAGTTACTTCTTAATGTGGCTCGAAGATTCATAGGAAACTACCATCCACTGTTTCTGAAGGTTACGTTCATGAAGGAGATTGATGCTGTTTATCGAAGGGAAGTGGTGCCGTCGGCGCTATGGTTGTGTAAGTTTTATGCGCTTATGGCTTTGGGGGAGATATACACGCATAGAAGAGGAGTGGGCGATAATAATAGAGTGCCGGGGACGAACTATTATGTTAGATCGGTCAACTTGTTGCAAGAGAATCAGGATCTTTATGAGGAACCTTCTTTGATGCAGGTCGAAGTTCTCACACTATTGGTAAGTTCAAGCTTTGCCACTCCTCGCCTCACTTCAACTAACTTTAGGCCACCACCAGGCTTGGGCATCAAACATATTAGGTCGCATACGCACAGCATACTGCTACAGCGGAATAGCCATGCGTCTCGCACAAAGTCTCGGTATGCACAGATCTGCATCAAGACATACCACGCTTACTCCCGTTGAGAGAGAAAGTCGACGGCGAACGTGGTGGGTCCTCTACTTCTTCGACCGCTTCTCAGCATCAAAGCTTGGCCAGCCCATCACTGTCCGAGACGATGATATTGATGTCGAGATGCCAAGCATGGATGGTTTGACAAAAGACGAGATGGCGGAGTTTCTTGACCCGCAGAATCTCATTACTAACATTAAACTTGCTAAGATCATTGGAAATATTTGTAAGTTGTTGCTCTTCTGCCTCTATCTTCTGTTGTGTTGGCGTGGCTAATATTGGCGTAGTGACACATATTTATGGCATACCTAAAGCTACGAACGGTCTCTATATACATCAAGTCCACGGTATCTTGAAACAACTTCGAGAATGGCATGATGAACTACAACCTGATATGCGTGTCAAGGAGCGAGGTACTCCTAGGCCTGTCGCAAGTCTTCATCTTGCGTACAACCAATGTATTATACAAACAACTCGCCCTGTCCTCCTCCACCTCTTCAAGACCCAGTTCCAACTAGGCAGTAAAGTGAGAGAAGATGCATCGCCACGACAGAATGTCTCATCTATCACTCTTGCTTTGGCAGAGAGCTGTGTCAACGCTGCACAAGCATCGAGTCATATCGTGGAAGGTCTCTTCCTAGATGGTAGCATTGCGACCTTTGGATACTGGGATGCACATCACATATTCTCAGCAGCTATGATCCTCATCATGTCAGCGGTCATGAAACCCACAGCTGTCAACTCCGATCATCTTGAGACGCTACTAAGTGTCTTACGATCTCTGAAGAACGACGGAAACATCCCAGCAGTTGACTTCTGCGAGAGACTCTCAGACATCCAGGCCAGAGTATTGAACCTACGGGCTACAGGCCGATTGGACGGTATGAGCTTTGATAGGCCACCCCCAATCATACAAACACCCAGTTCCATGCCAAAGGAAGTCCCACAAACTCAAGACCAACCTTTCCAAACACCAATGAGTATGGACAATGGATCTGGAGTATGCGAGTCTGCAATCATTGGCTACGAGAACGTCGACATACTGGGGAATCCTCTTATTGGTAGTTTCTTGGATGGGAATCAAGTACAGTGGCTAGATGTTTTATTCGCGGAGGATGGAACGTTACGGGAGTTCGCTTCTGAGATTGAAGAACCATTTCTGTTCAGATAGACCCAAAGAATACAAAGTACATTGATTGCCATATCAACACTTGGAGATGCAGAAAGTCTTTCGCTTTTGCAACTTTACATATGATGGTTTCACTATGTAGCCATACTCGAGCTTGACAGTCATCCACCAAGTGAGTAGATAAACCAGACATGGATTATTGAACACCCGTACGAATAGAGCCTACAGTGGCAGAGTAAAAGACATTCTAACATCCCCTCTTGCGAGCACATCCATCGCCGTATCCTTCGTCACCTGCATAACAAGTTAGTCGGCATTTTATATATTTAAAGTTTTACAAGCCCATACGCTTCTGGAGGCCAGCATCCTCGTGTCCCTCAGCACCTAGAAACTCATGTTAGCTAGAAATCTGGTAAACACCAGTTCTTCAGGGCGTTGTACGTTTAACCTCAATATTGCTTTCCTCAACAGGAGCTGGGATAGCGGCACCCATGACTGATGCCACGAGGGTCATGGTGGACAAGATGGAAAAGAAATGCATGGTGAGATGTGAATTGAGAATATGAATAGAGTTAGAGCTTGGGGTATGGTTACTGAGGCTTTAAGGTTCATTGAAACTATTTATGCTTTTCATGTTTTGTGAATAGGCCTGACTGCTTTACCATGGAAAGGGGCAGATATACGGAAAACGGTACGAAATGGAGAGTACTGACCATGCAGCGACGAAAGATTTCCATAAATTACCCCTCGGGAAGATTTCTTTGTAGATCTTTTGGAACGGAATACGAGTCCGCGGTGGTGTAGTTGAATGTCAAGTGCTGGGGATGCATGAAATTGGGGGCGGGATCCGAATCCATGCTGGGTGTGTGCATGCACCTTCTGGAGAACAATCCATGTATATCTCGGCAATTTGGCATCTATGATCGATAGCCATCTGACGTGTCCCTTTCCTCAGTAATTGCCGATCACAAGAATGGGCCGAGGAGTTGATCTCACTTCTCAATGAGTTTTAGAAGCACTCCTGTAAGCTTGCATGCCGGTAGGCCCATCTCCCTTAGCATTCAGCCGCCTAAGGGTAAGAGTTCGGTATGTTTAGGTCAGTTAGTAATATCTGAGCATAATTTAGGGTAGGATATGTGGAATCTTTGACTAGTTCAGTTTCACTGCCTAACTTTGCTCTTGAGCGGCTCAGTGTTAACCTCGGCTGACAAAGGAATAGGAAGCCATTCCTAAGAAATGCTCATATGTTTTCGGGAGTAGCACAGCGCATCTCAGCTTGAAATATAATATCGCGTCTTATGAATTGTTCAAAATATTGACATATATCTTCTGAAGCTATTGAACTTCGTCTTCACTTGTCGAGGCATTACTGTCTCCTAGAAACTCTCCAATCAGATCTCCATGACCATCTGGATATGCTGGCCCCAACGTTGGATGGTTCAGGTATCCAGGCTCCATTAGACTCACAATCCTCCGACTGGTTGCCCATTCTTCTAATCTATCCCAATTAACGCACTGATGAGGCGATGTGAAATTTGCCGTTGGAATACGGCCATCCTCCCTCCATTTCATCGTCAGGAGTTGCATATCACCTTGGCACATGATGCTCTGTCGGAGCATATCCAAGCAATGATCTAGGTATTCCATTAGTGAGAGAATGGCTCAAAGAGGGTCACTAGACTCACGGTTGTGATACTCATTCGCCCTTTTCTGTTCTTCTGTGATATTGGGGAAGTAGTAATCTGGATACATATAATGATGAAGTCGTTTCTGTAGGTAATTTAGTGTTAGGAATAATCAATTCTCCAGACAGAAATTCAAAGACATAAACATACAATACAGTGGAGATTGTGGTAGATGTTGAGTGTCGCAAAATAACCTCCATCGGGCAGCTCAATGGCCTGGTCCTTTCTGCCAGGTATATGGCCCATTTCATCCTCTGTAATACGAATATTTGAGTCTGATAATATGTCAGGCTACAAGAAGGCCAATTGGAAGGGAAATATATCACTCTTGAGCATTCTTTTCCAAGTTTCATCTAGCTCAGAAGATGGTTCGCCAACATAGACCGAGTGCTTATGTTGGAAGACCTTGACCTCTGGTCCGGGATTGAAGGGGACTAACAAGACTACGTGTGAGATAAAGAGTAGGAAGTTGAGTTGAGAACTTACTATATGCGACTTCTTTTTCACGAGATGTCCAAAGAGGAACCCCGATGAATATTAACGATACGGTATAGATGGTAAGAATACCTGTGTGCATGAGAACGGCTTGCCACGGAAATATTTTTGAACAAGTAGCCCTTTTGGTTGACTGGAGAAAAGAACGACTCCCATTCTGTGATTCAATACTTGAATCAGAGAACGACGGCCTGTTTGCTTCTTCTGAAAGCAGAGCGTCTTGCTCCATCTCCTTGTTGAACGCCATGATGCTGTAGACAGTGAGGAGAACGGAGATGCGGAACCAAGAGGAAGTTGGAGAGCACCTCAAGAACCTACTGCGTAGAAAATCTAAGTCCAAAGATCCAGAATCTGTAGCTGATCTGTGCCATAACTTAACCCCCCGATGTTCGAGTGGGGAGTGGACCCCGGCTTGTTTTGGCTCACCCCCCTCTAGCCTATTTGCTGATCACCACATTGGGGGGAAAGGGGTTTGATGACAGCGTTGGGATCCGAACGATGTGGCACAGTAATCCGGGCTGATTTACCCAGGCTGCAGTTAGCACTCAGTGCTACGTCCAGTGCCCATGTCCATGAAATATCAAAACCATGCCGACTTGAGTCCTTCAACGACTTATGGAATGAAACCTCATTCACAGGTCTCGCTGCCTTTGCAGACTTCTTGAATCTTCGCCCTCTATAGACCATTTTCAAAATCATGGAATCACTCTACTAAGTTCTGTCTGCCGGAATAAGCTCTCAGCCACAAGTCTCAATTGCAAATAACACTAGGAATCACTCTACGAAAAGGTTTCACAAGCCATGCCTCGACGTTGGAGGTATCAGCCACTGGAAAATGACGAGCGACAGTAAATCTTAAAGACCACCTTCAATACTTTTAGTCGACTTGCTAACATGAATACAGAGATATAGAAAAGGAGAGTAGTCCCAGGTACAACTCGTGTCTCATCAGCATCTTTCTTGCTACACTCTTGTTCTTGGGAATCGTCATTTCTTGGGGAATTTCATTGATGACAGTACCAAAAAGCTGTATGCGCCCGGTGAGACGAATGGAGTGGAGGGAATTGAACAACACACAGAAGCAAGACTACATCAGCGCCGTCGTCTGTCTGACCGAGAAGGAATCACACTTTGAGCCGGGGAGTAGTCGTTACGATGACCTTGCATACATGCATGTCTTCGAAGGTACTATCACTCATTACGCTGCCTCATTCCTACCCTGGCATCGATATTTTATCCACACATACGAAAACGCACTGATAGAGGAGTGTGATTTCAAGGGATCTTTGCCGTAAGTCTGACATATCTCTCTTCATCCTGGTATGTGCAGATCGACTAACTTCTTTGATATAGGTACTGGGACTGGGCATTAGATGCGCATGACCTTGCTGCCTCTCCCGTCTTTGATCCTATACATGGTTTCGGTGGAAATGGTACAGGCGGAAACTCTTTACCCGAGATATTTGGGGGCCATTGTGTTACTGAAGGTCGCTTTGCGAATGCAACCCGCCACTGGCAGTCAAAGTCCAATGGACATGGGTTTGATATCTTGAAGAATCCCCATTGCCTCAGCCGAGGATTCCAAGGGGGTGAGAAGAAGGCCAAGTTGGAGAATCGAGTCACGATCGACTCTATCAACAGCGTGCTGAGCCTACAGTCATACGAAGAATTTGTTGATGCGCTTGAAGTTCAGGCGCACAACTCGATACCTCAGTTTGTGCGAGGGGACTTTTATGGGTTGACGGCACCAAACGGTAAGATCACTCTCCCATCTACCCATGTAGTAGCTATTCTGACACTCTTGTTGTAGACCCTGTGTTTTATCTACACCACGCCCAGGTAGATCGATTATGGTGGCTATGGCAGCAGCAGGATATCAAAAGCAGAACTAAGGCCTATCGGGGTCCTAGACAGAATACCAGGGTACACGCTAACGAGTCCCTGTCGGGATCCAGTTTGGACGATGTCATCTCACTTGGTAATCTGTCAGAGTCAGTTCGGGTCCATGAAGTAATGGCGACTGAATCGGAGGTTCTTTGTTACCGCTATTGAACAGGTACAGATCACAGATAGTGTGATAATTGACTTGGATTACGTGCTCACGGAGTGTCGGCTAAACCCTTATGTGTAAGCCAATGGCCGTGTGATCATTGCCATGAGTGTCGCTCTCCACATATGCAATGAACACTCAGAGATCGGCAGTGTTGACAGAGTATGTAAAACATGCATCCAGCGACGTGTAAATGGCCCAAAGTGGGCGAAGAGCGCAAAACCTCTGTTACGCCAGCGCGAGATAATACTCGTAGCGGTTGCTAAAGATCGTCAATCACCCACAGCTCTCAAAAGGTCTTGGGGGCGGAATTGTGTAACTCAAGCCGGTGATGATCGCCTCGCTTTGCGCCTTTTATGTTATCTGATAATAAGTTACGGATCAAGCGGCAACAGTATCCCCTGTGAAGCTGCATGTCAGCGGCCGGTAGAAGTCGAAACTGACAGGGGAGGTTTGCTGGCAACATCAATCAAGCCTTGGAAGTGAACGTCACGACATGCATTTAGGGGGGAGAGACGATACATGTAGGCTAAAGACAAACTCTCAATTTGTTCTAGTCGACAAAGAATGGCTCTATGGTACGAACGACCAAGACAGAACAGGGCTTATCCACCGCCCTCCAAAATACATCTGCAATCCACACAACCGTAGGGGTCAACACTGCGAGGGCGAGTAACAGTCCAGACTGATATTGCCACGTAGTAGAACTGCCTGTCAAACCCTGAAATGCAGGAACCATAGAATACCCAAAGAGATGTAAAACAGGACCATGAACTAGATACAATGTAAATGAGATCTTTGCCAAATATCGAAGCGGACGTGACGTGAAAGGCTTTTGGAGTAGTTTGTCTCTGCTTAAAGACCAGCAGATCAGAGTTGCGCCATATGATTGCCAATAAATATATCGATCTGTCAGTGATGATAGCAATACGTAGCCGGGTGTAGACAATCCCGCATTTCTGGCTCGAGGGTATGAGCTCAGATATAGCCCAACAAAAATAGCAATCTTTGGACGAACCCTGACCAGGCTGACTGTAATGGAGGGTGATTCATTACAGACTCGCCGCCGTCGGTCGGTAGAGCCTCAAGGTCATTATGACTCTCAAGACTCCTCTCAGCGAGGAAGACCCCAGCGAAGAATAGATACATCTCCCATCTTTCTTGCTGAAGAGAATACAGGCATAAGAAGACGAGTGTTGTCACTCGGACCCAGACGCGGGCTCTCGCCAAGGCGAGAAGTGTGAGATAGACAATCATGGAGGCGCGAAACTGTATCGGAATGGTCCATAGATGACTGTCATACTCAGACATTGGCGACTTCCAACTCCACGGATGGGTCAGATCAACAACCACAAAACGCATCCAGTCCCCAATCTGCGCCCACAATGACCCGAGTCGCTCTGGATGTCTGGGCACCCAACCTGGCATATCCTGGTATGGAGCCGTGTAGAGCCCCGCGCTTACTGAAATGGCCACAATGAATGTTGATACCAAAGGAGGTAAGAACAGTCTAAATGGCCGACGCAGCACTGAAGACATGGTATGCAGCCCAAGAGCGTTGTAGTCTTTCTTATGAATGAGTTTTAGTGGCTTATAAGCGAGGACGAATCCCGAAACGATGAAGAAGATGGGCACAGTAGGCCCGCCATAAAGAAGTCTGACAATGGGGAGCTTGATAAGAGACGTATTGCCGTTTTGACCAAAACCAGTGTCAAGGTCTTCTTCCCATGGTAAGAGAAAGTGGCGAAGGAAGACGAGAAAAGAGAAGAGTCCACGCAATCCATCGAGATATAGTGTTGGAGAAGAAGACGATTGCGCCTGGAGAGTCTCTTCTTGGACTAGGCCTCGGGTTATGAAGCTTGGTAGGAGGAAAATCCCGAGGTTTCGAACATGATTGACGATATGGATTAACTTGCCATGGCTTCCGGGAGATCTCATCACTGGCTTAGACTCTGGCTCGCCGAGCAAAATCCCGCCGGTCATGATGTATGGTATTGTGTGCAGAAAGTGGATAAAACAGTTTTGGAGGAATGATTTACTCTGGATTTGAAGAATGAGGGTGACATGTGGGGGATGCTAGGATATAAGCTGGGGACCTGGTGCTATTAGCCTGTTACACTATTGGGGTCTGTCTGGTGCAGATACCAAATTCAATCTCCTAAATCTTCATTCTACTTATCTAACATAATTTTTTATTTTATTCAAGAAGATCATTAACTCTTATATCCCATATTGACCTGTCTCAACCTTCATTATCTTGACGGAGGTCATCTAAAATAGTCTTATTACTCGGCTCCCGCCCCAAGAAGTCCTTTAGAATATCAATCTCAGGACGACTTGACCCCGGCTCCAACACTTGATATCTATACTTTCTCCCCATCTCAGGATTCAGAGGATCTCCTGCAAAGTTAGACCTGAAGAGATCCGCAGCAATTACCATTGATAGTGGATAAGCAAAGTAACTACCATCATTCTTACGAAACATATGCGCAAGCCTTGCCTGTCCAGCTCCCCAATCTTTTGGATTTGACCCAAAGCTATGCGTGAGGATATCTCTTTTTGTTCTGTTCCATACCTCTGTTGTATCCATCTCAAGCGCTGCTTCATGAGTTGTAGGCATGTGAATCACCAGGTCAAAGAGAGCTGGTTGAACTTGAGCCACAATGGTATTAGCTCTATTTACGTTTCTCATTCGTGAAACACTCTCTGCTAGTTCTCTAGGTAAAGCTTCTTGGCTCTTATGATGACAACTGAGACGAACCAGAACGTCTGGGAGCCATACCCAGTTCTCAAGCATGATACTCGGAATTTCAATGAAATCTCGTGAGTAAGGAATGGCATACTTGGTTCTGGCAATGATGTTATGAATAGCGTGTCCAAGCTCATGGAACATGGTCTTTACTTCGCTGTGCTGGAGTAGGGATGGATGAGATAGTGACGCACGAGCGAAGCTACACACCAGTGCCGATGTCGGGTAGTGTTTATCGCCGTTTGCTTCGACGAAGCCCTGAACTCGGATTAGCTTGATATACAAGAACATTGCAAGTAAACATACCGGTTGAATCAGAATATGGTGTGCCCCACGGTATTTGCCCTCTCTTTCAAAGAAATCTACGTATAAGTGCCCCAGAAACCCACATCCCTCACTGGGCACGTCCCAGGCTTCATATGCTACGACACTCTCATGCCATACTGAAGTTTCAATAAGCTTAAACTCAATCCCAAAAAGCTCGTGGAACACATTAAGCATCCCTTGAAGCGTGTTATTGGCCTCAAAGTACTCCGCTAGGAGCTCGTGGTCCACAAAGAAACTTTTCTGAGTTTGCTTATGAAGATAATACGCCCTATCCCATGAGTATAGTTCACTGACAGGCTCTCCACTGTCCCTTTGTTTGAGCTGAATCAATCTGTCAGTTTCAGCCTGTGCAACTGGCTTTAGCCTTCTGTGGAGGTCATTCAACTGAGCCTCAACGTAGTCAACGCTTGGAGCCATTTTGTCCACGATCTTGAGAGCCGCGTGGTGTTCATACCCCAAGAGACGAGCAACCTTGTCACGTAAGGCGACTAGGCGAGCTAGGCGGGGTACGTTTTCGGGGAGTCGATTCTGGTCAGCAACTGCGAACCGACGACGAGTCTCGCTGCTGACTGCGTGACGCATCAATGCTGTGACAGGGGAACTTCGGAATGTCACTTGTATCCGAGTCCCCTCCTGGGGCATAGATTCAAGGATAGTCTCTGGAATGCCCGTCAAATCTGCACGGTCAAACCAGATACCACCCTCTTCCTCTGTGAAGGCAGCCTGTGCGGCAGATTGCACCTGATCAATCTCCTCCAGAGCGACTCGGAGCTCCTCCCGCTCTTTGTCGCCTTGTAAATACGACCCAGAACGTAGATACTCAACATGCATGCGAGTAAGCAAATGCAGATCTTGTCCATCCAAGTTCCCATCCGGCGCCGTCTTTTCTCTTTCGTATATCGCTCCCACTAGGGATGCAATGTCAGGTCGCATTAGGATCCTAACCTGGGCTGCGGCGACACGTGTTTCTGCTTGACGGGCGGCATCACGAAGTTCCTTGTCGGGCGATAATTGTCCCAGCAACGTCATCAGAATATGCAGACGGCATGCGGCGCGGTTGGTGTCATCCACGATGCGGCGGATAATATTGTTGAAGGTTGCGGTTGAGGGTGTGAACGTAGCAGCGAGATCGTCATGCAGAGCTGAGGTTGTGGTAAGGATGTTTTCGGTCTCGGCTAGTACCGCATCGGGAGCGAGATTTTCAAAGGATGGAGGGGCAGGGACTTTTGGTTCGGGAATCATTATGAAATCTCCAGAATATCCGCTGTTGTGTATCACTTCCAAGTGCCGTTCTTGCCGAGGGTCTTTATAATCCTGTTGTGGGGGCCAAAGGGTTCTTATGCATGCTGGAAGGATGATCACACAGTCCGGGCCCTTGCAACTCAATGACCAATTGGATACATCGTTGTACATTTGTCATGGACACCAAACGTTCGGGGATGCACCTCTCCCACAGGTGGATTTCCTCGAGACTACTTTCTGATGACCTGGAAGAGCCAGTCACTGGTGTCACTACTGCGTGGAGCACCTCACGAACAACCCGATGTTGACTTCACCTTGAGCGAATTCCATTGATGTATTACTCAACACGACCAGCAGATAGGGAATATGCCCCAGTTCGAACCAAAGAGACAGATTCAATGGAAGATGAGGGTTCCTCAGATTCAGAAATTACTGAAGCAAGGTCGAGGGAACACCAAAGACAAAACTTCTCATGTTTTATCATTTACATACTACCGTGGACGCTCACAGTGATATTTGCGATCTTAACCGTCATTCTCGCCGCCAAACTACGTGCTCAATCTCACTTTGGAACGTATGAAACAAACTTCAAGGCCGATTTCGGTAAGTCAGTCTCAACGTAGTCTTATCAGTCAAGGCACTGACCTCATCTCATCAGCTTTACCAATACAAATCCCACTGGAAGAAGTTCAGTTTCGGGGTAGTCCGCACTTTTACAACAATGGTACACCCTGGATCAAAGATCCAGACGAAAGCGCATCATGGCCAGAAAATGTACGATACGTTGGTGAGCCAAGCCATGAGATTGATGAGAACTGGCAGAGGCTCATTGGTAAACGCTACTTCTCAATCTCAGAAGGGGAGGCCAAAAGAGCCTGGGGAGATAGGCGGCGTGAGTTTGCAGATCAAAACATGGGAGGCTATACAGCTGGGTATGAACTACCGACGAGTCTTGGTTATTACTAAACCCACGGCTGCTAGGTTCGACATGTTTCATACATTACATTGCATTGTAAGCATTTGAGCCCCAGGTCGATCATCGGAATTATCACTGATAAAATAGAACGAACTTCGCAAGGCGTTGCGCCCGGAACACTACCCCCCGAAATCTCATACCCTTCATGGAGCGCTTCACAACGGCATGTATCTCAATATGCGATACGTCCCCCTCAGTGACTGGTTACTAACTTTCTCACAAGAGCATTGCGTAGAAATACTCCGCCAAACAGTCCAATGTTATGGAAGCACAACCTTGATACCCACAAGGTTCATGGAGGGTCTTGAACATGATTATATTGACTCAGATCAACGCCATGTCTGTCGTTCACTTGCGGCCATCCGGGATTTCACGAATTCCAGAATGCCAAGCGGGGATAGACATGTCCCTCGGGACCAGTCTTTGTTGGATGAAAGAAAACATAAAATCGCTAAAGCATGGGGCAAGGCAAACGGGGAAAGTGAGAAAGGGGGCGCGACGTGATCAGTTGTGGCTTAAGGAAACGAGAGTCGGCACAACATAGGAGGTATTCCTTTTGAAATCCACAATCCTCATCCTCGCAGGATAATTAAAGGTGGTGGTTCACTAAACCAGTACCAGCTTAGACAGATCCTTTGTTTCAGGGCGAGCACATTAGCTTTGGACTTCCAAGGTTGCTATTCGATACTGGCTCGCTAGATTAGTGAGTGATATGCTTCACTCTCCGCACGGCAAGACACAAGTTGCCGAACGAGGAACCTTGGAGGCTTGCACTGGCAGATGCCATCACTTCCGTACGGGTTAGTGCGCAATACCGGCATTGATGTAGCTGGAACTGGGGCGTTTGCGAATACGAACTTTCGTTTCATAAGAGAAGAATCCAGGAGCTTTGCTCCTGCCAATCCGTCATCCTATCTCAGTTGAGGATTTTCTGGCATGTCTTTCCCCAGGCATACCGTCAAAAGGAAGCTGGAATCCCGCAATGATGGTCTTACTGCCATGTCGGATATTCTCCCAATGCGCGTCAAGAAATCATAATGCTTCAGAAGAGTACACGTAACCCGGAACTCAGATCTAATCCATTGCTTTCCAAGTCTAAGATAGACTGGATCGACGGATACTGCCACTGATTGGATGTCTCATCACAGTTCCTAATACTACACAGTCCTGCTGCCAAGAGGGTTCGAGTACCACACCAGCCTCTTTGTGCGAGGGAGATAGACAGCACTTTATATACACCTCTGCCACTCTCAGCCAGTATCGAGCATAAAGGTTCCAAATATTTAGAGTTTTGGAAGGTCATTCTTTAAAGATTATACTTTGATGATTCTGGCAACATTCACGCATGACGCATTTCGGTTCCCGCCGTGACTAACATTAGACTCATATACTGCACGCCTCTCATCTCAATGGCAAATGATATGTACGTATGAGAAGTCCAAAATTATGGTCTTGCACAGCCAAACATTGAGTTGCTCGGTTTCCTCGGCAAAACACTTGTTTGTTCTGAGCATAAAGAAGCTCTTTAAAACCTTGGGTTGCCTTGAAATTCTCGTCCCACACTCAATTTAGTATTTAGCCCATGAGGTATTGTCGGTATCTGGAAGTACCATCAGTACCTTTCGCGTCCCTCCCGTCTGCAGCCCAGCCAAGTCGGGTACAGCGTTAGTCATCCATTTGTCCCGCAGTCCACCTCGCAATACAATCCGAAAAGGGACAAAGGAGATACTTCAATCTACTGGATTATCTCACTGTAGAAGAGGTACTGATACCTGGATCTAGTAGGTACTCATTCTCTCGAGCCCCGACGAGAACGACAGCCTCATAAATGTTGAACTGTGATATGATTTGACCAGAAGTTCTTCTCGTCAATTGTGACCAATCCAGAGTCTCACTTTAAACAAGAAATTATTAAAGAGACTTAATACCAATGGTATTCTGTATCAAGACAATAAGGTACTTTACAGCCTCCTTATGCTTTACTCTTTTAGTGGTATATCAAGTATACATGCATGGTTCGCTGCTGAAACCCATCACTAAACGCGTATCTTTCAACCCCAGCTTGTCATATCGAGTCATATTTTCTTGATTAGGGTTTATAGTGTGTAATCTGCTAATCGCGGGATGAGAATGGACGTCATATTGTTGCATGCAACAGAAACTTGAAGAGGGTCGTGTAAATGCGTGATATCTTATCTTCCGATGATAGCGTAGTCCAGACGTCGATCATTAACGTTCCATGATTGTTCCATGCATTGACGGTGGAACCGCGGAAGATAGCAGGATAAGATAAGTGGTACCGAATAGATAAAGATACTGCGGCGTTGCTGGCAGCTTGCAATGCGTGAGTCTCAGCGATCAACCAACCAATATCGCACCGACGGCGATAAACGAGAACAAATGTGAATAGTAGATACCGGCAGCACGAGGTAATTTACCAATAGCCGAGCTGAACAAAAATGACGTTCCACGGCATCCAGACTAGTTCTAGAAGCAGCCCGGCAAGTAAAAAATTGCCGGTCCTGAATCATGTCCCCATCGGCAAACCCCTCACGACCCGACGCCAGCTCCACCAAGACAGGCAGGTCAACCAGCGATCCCCGGCCCCAAATCCCTGCCACGATGATTCTGGGGTTACAGCACGAAGATAGTTCCTGTTACCAAATACAAATCCCTCTCCAAGATCCGGGGTAAACCTCCCGTGCGGAGATAAGACTCCTCTTTCCTATTAAATCGACTGGGTCCCGTCACTCAACTTTTCTCCATCATCATCATCTCAAACTCGTTCGTCAATATTGGGGTAAACAAAAGAGATTCGCCACTATGACTTCAAAGCCGAATAGCCTTCCTGACAAGGAGATTGAGGAGCAGCGCACTGCTCAAGATGAGATTTACATTGATCCTGTTGCTGAGAAGGCGCTTTTGAGAAAGCTTGATATGTGGATTGTTCCACCTGTGATGCTGCTCTACCTTCTTAGTTTTCTGGATCGTGTGAATATCGGTAATGCGCGACTCTATGGTATGGAAGAGGATCTAGGCTTGGTTGGTGATCAGGTGAGTATTCACTGATGAAGACTTGATCACTGTACTAACAGATGCAGTATCAACTTGCGGTCTCGGTTTTGTTCGTCACATACATCGCTTCTGAGCTTCCATCCAACCTCGTCATCAAGAAATTCAGACCCTCACGATGGATCGCTTTCATCACCACAGCCTGGGGCATCGTCGCCACACTCACCGGTATCGTACAAGATTTCAAGGGTCTGGTCGCATGCCGCGTTATTCTCGGCGCTCTTGAAGGCGGTCTATTTCCCGGCCTTACGATTTATCTCACCATGTTCTACACCAAGCGCGAATATGCTCTCCGAATCGGCTATCTCTTCGTCAGCGCCGCCATCGCAGGATCTCTCGGTGGTCTTCTCGCTTACGGTATCGGCCATATGGATGGCGTCGCGGGGCTAAAGGGTTGGCGATGGATTATCATCATCGAAGGAATTCCAACATTTGTCCTCGGAATTGCTGTTTGGTTCTGGCTCGCGGATGACCCCGATTCAGCTCATTACCTTACCATCAACGAACGCGAACTCATAGATGCGCGAATGCGACGACAAATTGGACATACCAAGTCTTCGGATCAGATGCACAAGGCCGATGTCTACGCTGGTCTGAAGGATTGGAAGATCTGGCTTTTCTGCATTGGTCAGTTCGGAGGAGATACCATCCTTTATGGATATAGCACCTTTTTGCCAACGATTATTCGAGGATTGGGTGACTGGAACACAGCTCAGGTTCAGGCTCTCACGGTCCCTTGCTACGCTATGGGTGCTATTACCTATCTCGTTGTGGCATGGTTCTCCGATCGCACTCAACGACGAGCTGTTTTCACTGTCATTCTTGGCCTTGTCTGCGCCATCGGGTACGCTCTTCTAGTCAGCCCAGCTCCGTCTGGTGTTCGATACTTCGGTTGCTTCCTCGCCGCCATGGGACTATATGTCATCGTCGGTTTACCTCTTGCTTGGCTTCCTAGCAACAATCCGCGCTACGGCAAGCGTACTGTCGCCACTGGCCTGCAGCTCACCATTGGTAACTCTGCTGGAATCCCAGCTCCCTTTGTAAGTACAGCCTATACCCTCAACAAGATATCCATTAACACCAATTCAGTTGTACAAAACTCACGAAGGCCCCCGATTCGTTAAGGGTCACGCCGTTTCCATGGCCTTGGTTGCCATGTCTTCACTGATCTACATGGCATTCTGGGTCTGGTTCCGTCGTCAGAATAAGAGGAAGGTCGAAGGCAAGGAGGATCACAGGATTCAAGGCTTAACTGAGGAGGAAGCCGAGGAGCTTGGAGAGCATAACCCGAGATTCCACTACACTTATTGAGAGGTTTCCATTACCAAGTCCAGTTCCTCTGACCTATTGGTTAACAGTCAAATTTTTATTCTATAAATGTCTCTGGACTCTTCTGTGTAAAGTAAAAAGAGAATCGTGAATTATTTAAATTACAAGGCGGCCCGTTTCAACCCATGGTGGCTGTGGATTTTTGGGGCTTCATTACTTTTTCGTCAGCCAACCAACTTGCTTATTTCAACTGTCGGCTGCGCTGTAAGACCAACAAGGCAGGCTCTTATTGGACAGCATTTCTATTCTGCCTGGAGCTTGCTTCTAAGCAATGACACTGAGGCTGTGCAAACGCGCCTTGCTCATAATCTCCATCTTCATATGTATCTCTCTTCCTCTATATCACATTTACAAATTCATTTTTCCCATCTTCTTCTATTCTTCGCGATACTGACCCAAGGGTTAGAAATCTCACCTCTTGAATTGACTTTTTGAGCCTACTGCATTATCAATCAACGGTCCCATGGAAGTAGCTGGCCTCACCCTCGGGGCCGTGGCCCTCGTCAGTTTGTTCAAGGATTGCATCGACCTTTTTTCCATGATCACAGCAGCTGTCGACTTGGGAAAGGATGCAGCCATACTGGATACGAAGCTCGACGTGGAGAGGATGTTATTTCTTCAATGGTCTGAACGGGTTGGACTTCTACAGCAGAACTCCATCAACAGGCTGTCTTACGACATGGAAGTACGGCAAATTGTTTCGCGTGTTTTGGAAAGTATCAAAAGTCTTTTGAGTGAGGGAGAGGCTCTGCAGAGAGACTATGGCCTCAAGAAGCTTGATGTTATCAAGCTTGCCACAAAGGATATCGGTACTGAATCGACAATGGGTTATAAAGGGGCTAGCTCTTATGGATTCAAAAGGTTCCTCAAGCAATTTGAAGCGCTCAAAATTCGGTCCTCTCAAGGCTCGGGTGTCGGCCCGCACCCGACTTGGAAAAGTACTGTCAAGCAATTGCGTTGGGTTATCGTCGACAAGGACAAATTTAATTATCTCATAGACCATCTCTCCTATTTCAATACTTCTCTAAGCAGTCTTGTTCCTGCCTCGATAGAGTCTGAAACAACTTCTTGCGAGAATGATTTGGTTCACATCAAGAACCTTGCTGAACTTGATTTGATCATCCAAGCAACAGCGAATACACGGCCAAGCGTCAGCAAAGCTGCTGTCTCTGCCAAGTCGACGCTTATCTCATCTCGTGTTCTCCGCACTCTCTGGTTCCGCTCATACGACGACCGCAGGATTAATATCAAGAACAATCATTTCAAAACTCTGCAATGGGCTCTTGATCCCCCTACCGATTATCTCCAATGGGATGATCTCAGCACTTGGCTGCAGAGCGCGTCTGGGCTATACTGGATTTCTGGAAAAGCTGGGAGCGGCAAGTCAACCCTGATGAAGTACCTTTATCAGCATCAGAAAACACATGCTCTACTTCAATCCTGGGCCAACGGATCAGAACTGATATTAGCAAGCTTCTTCTTCTATGCCCTCGGAAAATCGGAGCAAAAGTCACAGTCTGGGCTTTTGAGAAGCTTGCTCTACCAACTTCTGGAGCATGACCCAAGTGTCACTGAAAGCGCTCTTCCTCATATGTGGCGAGAGGCATGCTATACTGAGCAACCATCTCTCAGCATTGAAGTTCTATCCGTTGCAGAAATGGCAGCTGCTTTGAAAGATCTCTGCTCAAGACTTTATCGCGATGAAAAGATATTTTTCTTGATTGATGGTATTGACGAATATGAAGGGAAAGATATGGATGTCGCAATATTTATCAGCGAGCTTGAATCGCTTTCGAACGTCAAGATACTTGTGTCAAGTAGACCTCACCCGGCATTTTTCACCGCATTCTCTGAAAAGCCAATGATGAGCCTACAGAAGTTAACGAAACACGATATCGCTTCCTACATCGACGATACTGTGGCTTCTCATCCATACATGACGACTATATTTCAACTATCCCCCATGGAAGCCATAGATATTACGCGAAAGCTTTTAGAAAAGGCGTCAGGTGTTTTCCTCTGGGTCGTCCTCGCTTGCCGGTCCGTCATCGAGGGGTGTGATGACTTTTGTACCATAATCGAGCTTAAAGAAAGGGTTGATGAGCTACCGAAAGAGGTTGAGAATCTCATTGAACTTATGCTCGGGAACATTGATCCAAGATATAAGCAAGAAGCTATGAAGTTCATACATCTTGCTTACACCAACGAAGGGTGCAAGGGAATTGATCCCATTCCAACTCTAGGGTTATACTTGACAGACGAGAATGGGCTTGGTGAAGATACAAGCTTAACAGGACTGAACCTCGAGCCAGTTCCCTTGGCAGAAATGGAAGCTCAATGCCGCATTATGGAGGGTCGAATAAGGAGTCGCTGCTGTGGCCTGCTTGAAGTATACAACCATGACCGACATGAAGGGCCAATTGAGGAATGCTCTATCAACTTTATGCACAGGACTGTTTACGACATGCTGTTACTGCCGGATGTCTCGAATCGCCTGTTCAGAGACCTTCAAGGCGAGGACTTTAATAGCTACGCAATCTTATCCGAGATTTGGTGTCGAATGATCCACACCGAATCGGGGTCTGACGAGATATACATGAATGCTTTGCATCCTGTCAAATATGGAGACATGAGTGGATGCCTGCCTGCGATCACCGTTCATCTACTTTCAAGGTTGCAATTCCTCTTTGGCCAAATCACGGCTACTTCATCGCCGTCACCTGACGTGCCGCTTATCTACAACATGATAAAGAATGCAGTAGGCACTGCGATGACATATCAGTGGTTCTCCCGCTTGCTCTCGAGACGGGCATGTATGATGCCGCTCGCTTTATCCTTGAGAACAGAGATTCGTTGGGGCATTTATTGTTTCGTCCACCAAGCATCGCGTCGCTGGGCGACTGCCAGGTTGCAAAGAGTGCGTCTGGTCCCCGTCACCAATTTAGCTGTCAGGTTGATGGACAGATTCTTCGGAGTACATACCCATTGATCTGTCACGTTATGATGCAGCCATTGTTACAGATGTACTCTTATGTCGGCAGCAGTCCTTGGGAGCTGGAACGCTTGCCTTTAATGCAGCTTGTGTTGAATAGAGATTCAAATTTACAGCATCACAATGAGGGGATGGAGAAAAGGCAGTTGGGGATCTCAAGTGAGAGGTATAGACCTCATGGTCTCGATCCGTGGGAGATTGCAGACCTATTCGAAAAGATCGACCGGGTTGCTGACAATGATCATGAAAATCAAGAGGAATGGGGGGAGATGAAAAGATTGTGTGAAAAACAGCTGAAAGGCCCTTTTTATGGGCGCAACAGACCGATAACGCCGCTACTGAGAATAGAGCCGGGGACTGCGAAACGAGGACTTGTTGGAGATGACTCTTTGCATCCTTCGAGGAAAAGAAAGAAATAATTAGTTAAATGATGCTCTTTTAAACACCCAAGGAAGGAAAGAAACTCAGGACCTTGATCCTAAGTGATAAAAAGACTTAGGTATATTAGCATAAGTTCAGGATATCTTTACTACGTTTAGGATACCCTTTACTAAGTTTGTTTTAATGCCTTATATTAAGGTCTGATCATGTCCTGTTCCTTAGTGATTCTAGTAATGATGCGGATCTTTGCACCGTAACACGCAAGTAGATACTGACACTGAGAGGCTATGCTTAGGCAGCATGACTAAATTGAATATAAAGATTAATTGTTGTAGCAAGATGTCATTACAATCAGTCCCATTGGTTTGATTTCTCTGAGAATAACACCTTCCATTTAGAGCAGTAAGAAGCTAAGAACTACAGCGATGACCCTATCTAAACCCCTGTCAAGCTTGGCTGAATACGAAAACATTGCCCACTTATTATGCAGCCCCCAAATACCCGCCAGCGGGCCGCTTATTCGTTTGATTCTAGAACACCTGTCAGCTGAACAGAGTTTGCTTTGTAAGGCTTTAAATCACCCAAATGAGGAATATGAATCATTATTTGGCCTATTGTGAGTTGTTCCTTTGGGGTCGGCCGCTGCGGCTGAATCGTGAAGACCTGTAATGGCTCTATCTCACGGATACACGGCATTTCTTGTATATACTTTCTATGTGTATCTCACGGGTATGCGGCATCTTATGGATGAAAGGTGATGTCAAGTATTGATAGTATCGTGATAAGCTTGAAAGTGCTTTGAGGTGTCACTACATTGGATGTAATGCTTACCGCCTTGGTATCAGTATATATAGATAATACTGGTCAATAGAGAATCAGATTCTCAAGCTCATCTCCAAAAATCAGCATTTGCCCCAAGCTATTACCTTCGACAACCATGCTTTTCGTCAGTACTCTTGTTCTATCTTTTGTAGCAGTCGGCTATGCCACGCCCCTTGCTATCAGGCTAGACAACACCGAGCCTCCAGAGAACGCTACATTCGTCCAGTGCCATGAAGGCACCACGGACCCCATCTGCCTCAAGATTCGCGGACCATCTTCCGATGTCATCACGGAGATCGTTCATCCTGACGGAACCGTCGAGGTCCATCGCAACAAATACACCCGTGAGCAATTGAAAGATATCCGTCACCAGAACAAAGTCAAGAGCGTCAAGCACAAGCCTGGCCACACCGTCCGCGATGGATCTGCCGCATTCATCAACGACCTCACGAAAAGAGAGTCTGCCCCTCGAATCTGCAAGAGCGAGACCCAGCGGTGGTGGGATCAGAATGACTGGGGCTACTGGTACCAGGCCTGGCACCAAGTTGGAAGTTGCTTCTACTGCAACCAGTGCACTGAGGCTATTGCAGTTGGTTTCTCTGTTTCTCAAACCTGGACCGTTGGTTTGAGCGCCAAGTTCGGCGAAGTCATTGAAGCATCTTTCGAGTTCTCCTGGGGTGAGACGCATACTCTGACTGATACGCGAACATGCCAGTGGAACAATGTTCAGTCGGGGTGCCATTCTATTTGGTACCAGCCCTTGATGTCTTATCACAATGGATACGCGAACTATCAGACTCACACGCACTGTGGCGCTGGTCAAGGCCAAGGAGCTTCGGATTCTTATTACGACCACAATTATGCGTATGCCAATATCAATCAGATCGGTAACAACAATGGCGTCAATCAGGGCAATCTGGGCTGTGACAGTGGTTGCCAAGGTAATGATCACAGGCAGTGTCAGTACGGAAACAATGGTGGTTCTCTTTGGCCTAATCCGAACTAGAAAAGTCTGGAATCAGGTCACTTGACAGATGGACAAGATTTCTCGACCTTTCAAGCCTATGAAATCAGTACAAGAGTTTCCTACAAAGGTGTTCCTATTAATAAGGTTGAATAGATCTATTTAGAACCTTCATAGTTAACAATCTATAAGAGGACAAAGATCAGAGTTGCATCAAGTGAGGCTGAGCATGTAGGTGGTTTCTATTAACAATACCATGCAGTATGCTACATTATTAATAAATTGAAGGGTGAAGGATTGGCTTGGCGTAAGACTCACTGCTACCTTGAACGTCAGAAGTTCGGGCTTTTATGAACTTCCAGGGGTTTCGTCTGATATACATCTGCCGGACCCCACCATGACCAGGCATCATTGGCGAGCTGGCGAGTCATGATTTGGAGAAGCGCCCAATCTTATGCTCCTGCGTGACTCTGCTGTGATGGAAATAATAATCGAGGAACCTGTTAATGAGGATTGTTTCACGTCCTGCCGGCATGTTAATAATCCTTGCTATGCAGTACTTTCTAATCACCAACTCAGCCTTGTAAGATGCAACCCGTCTTGCTCCATAGACCCATTTATAAAGCACGCCGAACGGATGTACGGCGTACATCCCGTACATTGTACGGGAATATCAGTTGCACCGACTACTCCAGGACTGGTTTGGGGGCTACTAAATAGGGGAGGGTATACTTAGCTGCCTTACCTATCTACAGAATAGCTACGGCCATTTATGCTTATTTCCAACTTTAACTATAGTAAAGTAATATTGGATGATTATCCTTGCAGCCACGGGTCTCGGCCGTGATTGACATATCTAGTCACGGCTCTGTTTCCCCTTGCACTGAATCCTTATTGCACCTCGATAGAGTAGCTCCTGTCAGAAACAGAAAGTCCTTGGATTCAGAGAGCATGTACTCCGTGCCAGGTTATGGATTCGAATCCTGGCCTGGTCCCCGGCCCGTTAATTGTGATAGCCCCGCCATCTCCATAAAAGTCCCCCACCTCAACAGCCGCCTTATAGCCTTACACGCTGGGATCAATCGGATCATCACAGTGGCTGTAAGCTTGGGTCAGAAATCCTTTGCAATCTTCAATGCATCACAGGTCTCCATAGTATACACAAGAACTCCAATGGTGTTGCGATACCAAGCCTCATCTCGCTAAACGTTCATGTTAGCTGCCAAGCCTAACATGGTACTGGAAAGGCTGGGCCATGAAACACGTAGGATATATATATGCCCTCTTTTGCGCAGTGGAAAGCTTTAGAGACAAGTCTTCATCGGCTCAGTTCGCTATACCTCCCCACAAGCCAACTTATCTCTTTTAATATATCTCTATCATGAAGACCACCACCGCTCTTTTGGCTCTTGCCGCCGCAGCAGAGGCTTCACCGTTGTTCTCTAAGCGGGACGATGTCTTCGACGACAAGCAAAAGTTCTGCAAGGGCTGGGACTTGAAGACCGTCGAGGGCGTTGACAAGCTCTGGGAAGACACAGCGGCTGGCGTATCTCTTGAACTATTCATTAAGAGCCACTGGGGTAAGTGGCTTGATCTCTCACATAACCCCCACTAGGAAACAGAATACTGACCGTCAACTTCACAGAGCACCAGAATAGCTGGCTCAAGAATCTTGAGGACCAAGTGATGGAGGGCACTGACGGAAAGTCTGGTGCTAGCGGCTGCAACTATGGGCAATGCCCTTGGTGGCCTTGTCCCTGGAGTGGTATGTTACTTTGTCTTCAGTCCCGATCTTTCCTTTGCTAACCATCACTGATACAGGGCTCTGGTATTTCTGCCGGTATGGGTATTCTGGCAGGTATCATGTCAGGTCTCTCCCTGGGCGACGATGAGGATGATGGTGTTGCTACTATATCCGCCGGCCTCGCCGACCTCTTCAAATCCGCCTCAGTCAAGCTAGAAGACACCCTCCGAATCGCTACCGGAGGCGGCAGAAACGACGACGAGTACAACTCTCTCCCGGCCCCTAAGTGGGATACATACGAGACCAAGATCGCCAAGTTCTTCAAAGGCGGCTGGTTCCTTCTCGATGATGACGTCGAGACCGTGCGCGTCACTCTGGGCTCCATCACCAACAATATCCAGAAGAAGGTCGCCAACGACGTTATGAAGGCCTCTAAGCTTCACCTTGTTGCCGACAAGCTCGGCGGCAAGGATTCTCGTGAGGACTGCGGGTTTTCCACTGGTCATCAGTAGCTACCTCTTCGTGATGGTGAGGAGTACTGCTGGTACATCATGCGAAACGATCCCAACCCCAATCGCGAGGGAGAGTGGACCGAGGTTGGTGCTGATATCTACGAAAAGATGGCTTCCTTTGGTCTGGGTGATCGCGAGACCTACTACAAGGCTCTGATCGACTGCGCACTGAACAAGGGCGACAGTGACGAGGTTGACACTAGCAACCTTGTTCAGGGAGAGATCCCCCGATGTTTCTTCAACTTGCCTGCTGTGTTTGTGGAGCATGATAGTGAGACTGGCTGTGGAAGTCCCTTCGACAAGGCAGATTGTGACTACCGCAAAAGCAGTCCTCTCAAATAAGCTGGGAAATGAAGTCGCTATTAAATTTCTGCTACTTAGATATCATACTTTTCGTCGATGGGGAACATCACATATGTACATAACTATTCATAACCCTTCTTAGATATAACTTCTTCTTCTATTTGATACATTCTTGTAAAGTATACGCAAATTCCTTTTGAGTGGAGAGTAAAGAGTGACCATTCCCTCTCCCTTGTTGCACCATCCCCGTAGTGGCACAGCAGCAACATCCATAGCCGTCAGTCCATCTTATATGTAACGAAGATGCCCTGTGCACCCCCTATCAGACCATAGTCTGACTCAGTCTGCATCACCAGAAAAGCGCCGAGACGACAGACTTTACCAAAGCGCCGAGCCTGTCGTTCCTATAATGACTCTTATTGTATACCTAGAATCCAAACAGGTAGATCAAAGGAGGAACGATGAGCTCCGCAGCAGCAGCAATCTTGAGCCACGATGGAGTCCAGCCCAGACTCAGCCCCGAGGTCAAGCGACCAATACCGGCTATGAACATCATTGTAGTTCCAAGCAAGGAAAGAGGAACCTTTCTCGCCTGGAGATTGCTGCTCGCCCACCAGAGTATCGTTCCATATCCACCCCAGATTGCTCCCAAGAAGCGGAGCTGGTTGTCCACGAAGGCGAGGGTTGGGGTGGGGAGGAGAGCTCGCTCTGATTCGGGTATAACGAATTTATGCCCGGTGATCAGATCGACTGTTCCGGTGAACATGGAGAATATGGCGAAGATCTTCAATCCGCGCGAGAGAAATTGTGAAGAGCCGTATTCAGACATCGTTCTTGAGAAATATGTTGTTTATATGGTAATGAATATGTTATTGATGAACGTGAATTGAGCTCTAATTTAACTATCAACGATGACTCTGAACATCTCTTATACTCAGAAAACATGTTTCGGACACCTTGAATTGATAAGCGATATTTGCAATGCTTCCACGTTATGTTGACAGCCCGAAAATCCCGTCGGCGTCATAACGAATCCCTAGAAATGACGGTTCTTCCCGGATTGGGACCATTATGCGCCAGGCTCCACAATAGACTCTACTCTTTAAGTCAATGCATCCTTCAGAGTCATAAAACCCCAGTATTTACTCTGTACCTCCATCAGCATCGGGATTCTTAGGAGTGAAAAATGTCAGTTGATCAATCAGTCGGGAATACTTACAAAGACTTCCGGTCATCATAGGATATCCTTTTCCGTCACCAAATTTAGCTACTATCTCAAGCATGGAGGAAGCGAAAAGTATTCAAGACCATACGAGGTATTCCACGACTGTCAGCATGAATGCCAGGTATGTCGCCCTCCAACAGTGATCACCATTCTTAAGCTCTCTTTCAGATACAAACGCTTAAACTTTCCCGTATTATCATAGTCCAAGGTCTAATGAATGATGGGGTTAGAGGAAGTGGCATGAGGTTGGTATATCGGTAAGAGAAAACGATAGGCATCATCTGCGATGCATCCACTTCAAAGACTTGAACCACTGGAAGTTGACTCGACGTCAGTACCACGACTATCACACCCTTACTTGCGTCAAACGCAGTGACTCCTCTTCGGCCCGCGACCGAACAATTACTCCGGCCTGACTAATTCCTGTTGGCTGAAACTCTTTACTTAGGTTAACATTGGAACCAATAACTTTAAAAAAGAACTATCGTCTACCACGATGATCACTCAGAAAGTCTTCATCGCCAGCTGACACAGAGTGGCGAGACCAATAGTTTCTATTCATAATCATGACGAGTTTGAGGGAACTTTCGGTTCATACTGTGGGGAATGGAGTTGGATTCTTCGTCGTGATTGTAGGCTCCAAGCCACGAGCCTCAACTACAAATAACAGGCTCAATTCACCATTTAGACATTATTTCAAAACGTGTGACCAACCTTTTAAGGTATAAATATTCGTCAGAAAACTCAGAAACTCCGGAATGTAACTCTTTTGCTGTGGGGGTTGAAAAGTATAAGAAGGGAACGTGTTATTAAGAATCAATATGTCCCCTCATTTCTTCAACTCCTTTCCCATCCATCTTCCAAGTTAACATCATGCATCTCGTCACACTCCTCGCCTCGGGCCTCGCCCTCCAACTACCATTCGCTCTGGCCACGCCTTATCGCCAAGATGTGGAGTGCAAGTATAAAACTAAACCTCTGCCTGGTCAGACATGCGAGATCTTTGCCGAAGACTGGAGCATAACTTTGGCTGAGTTCAAGGCGCTGAATCCCGGTCTCAAATGTCCGAAGCTCAACCCCATCAGTAGTTACTGTGTCGAGGGGGCTGGCGGCAATGATGATCCAGCCGGCGTTGATTCCATGACGACAAAGCCTACCGCGGCTGATGAGCCATCATACGATGAGATGCCCAATGCACCTTCTGATGTAGAATCTGTTTCGGTCCCCAACGCGGATGACGAGTCCTCTGCAAAGCCTACTACTCCTGAGAAGCCCTCTCCTGCGGGTGAGTGCTGTGGAAACAGCATCCAAACCCCGGAACCCATTCAAAAAGGCATGACAGAAAACTGCAACAAATTCCACTACGTTACCCCCACGACCACCTGCCAAGCCGTTCTCGATTATTACAAGATATCCCTCGCCGACTTCATCAAGTGGAATCCCGCCGTCGGAGAGGACTGTACCAACATGTGGGCGGGGACCAACGCATGCGTCTGCGTCAAAGGCTACACTTCATCTTCAACGAGAGATATCAAGCTTGACTCAGTAGTCGACAATGGAGTCGCGACGCCTTCACCTATCCAGGCGGGTCTGTTTAAGAACTGTGTCAATTTCCACTACATTGGTGCCGGGACTACGTGTCACGAGGTTTTGTACCACTACAAGATCACTATGGCTCAGTTTGCGCAGTGGAATCCTGCAGTTGGCGATGATTGCAAAACATTGTGGAAGGGAACCTATGCCTGCGTTGCTGCGGTTTGAGCAGATTTATGCACCTTGTCTGAGGCATATCTATGGTCATCTATAGCCCGGTCCTCCTCCGCAGAGAAGTGAGCCTTGCAACCTGTTTTTTATCATTTACCCTGCTGCGAAATCAATGGCAGCCCAGGTTTTCTAATCAAGAGACAGCAATAAAGTGGATTTGATTTCAAGTATTTGTAATCCGATCTTGCCCATGATTTCAGTGATGATCTATGATGACCTGCAATGCCCTCGATCACTATCATATTTATCCTGAAGATGTCTCTTCTTGAGACCCAGCCTCTGCTTGTGTACTCCAAGTCTGAGATCTATTCTTAGTTGAGTAAACATGACCCTGTCTATCTGTGGCCACGACCGTGAAGCCCGTCCACGGTTCATCTTCGTCACTCTGGCGCAGCCATTCTAACATTGGTGAAATGTAGTCTAGATCGATGTTAGACTTGATCGACCCTGTCATGTAAAATTGAGCTCACCTTGTTCTTTACTTCCATATGCCTTGGGGCTCTTCGGTACGCTTGGACCATTTGCTTTCTTCTCAGGAGTGCCATTGCTCTGTGACGAAGTCATTATGGAGGCTTTGTTGTAAAAAGAAAATAGATCCCGTAGGAAGTGAAGTTTTCGATCAGGAAATAGGCTAGAGGGCCACCGTGACACTAGAAGGCATGGGAAAGGGTTCTCTATGGTCCTGAACGCTGTCTTATATATCTATGGACTATCCAATCTGCCTTGTTTGTCAAAACTGGCTGGCCAGATAGAAGTCATTGTCATTTCATTTGAGCTTCAGTATGGGCCATTTTCCGTATTGGATGTTTCTCTGCCGCTCCTTTTAGTTGTCTCACATATTTGTATCTCATGGTGCTACAGACATCAGGGCCAGTTTCGCTATTGGTCTAACCATTTACGACTCCATCAGGGCCGTTTTTCGGATTCGTGAACTAAATGAGCACTGACAGCAACATCGCAAACTCGTTTGATATTTCAGGGCCAAATTTCTGATTGGTGAGCTCATGAGGCTCAAGCAAAGGGAGTGTGATCAGCGAACATTTAGTATATGCATTTGGACAATCTTATGCCCAGAAGCTGACGAATGAAATAAATGGCCCTTATGCAACTATCCAATCAGCCGGTCTCACCCCATGCAAGCCTCAACAACTTCAGCCGCACGTAGGATCTACGTACTGCTCAGGTTCAGCGAATCACAGAATTGGCCCTGAGTCTGAGCCACGTAGGAGGGGGTCGCAGCTGTCCATACTTCAATCAGCTTCTCGCCCATTTGTCTAGTGCTCGGGCTTTTCTCCTCACCCCATCTTTCGTCGTGGAGCGAAACTCAAACCATCTGGCTCGACACTTGAGGATTTTCTAGAGCTCAGTCCAACAGGACTCATCTCCATCTGACATTAAGGTCCATCTTGGAGGGTCAGCGCCAAGCATAGTCTTGGCGCTTATCCCATTCAGGAGGACCACGATGATCATCACTTAGAACCTTGGACGAGCGACATCGACGACGTACAATGGCAACTCAACTTCGGATGGGACATCGATCAATGGCTCTTGCCTAGTATTGAGAGCCATGAGTTTGACAACTTGTTTGACTTCGATTGTTACCAAGGGTCGTGCGGCGAAGCGCTCGCCGCAGACCTTGACTCCTTGGCTGCTCAACACCAAGAAACAACGAACAATCAACTAACACTTGTCACTGAAACTCATACCTCTCTCGAAACTATGCAACAAGTCTCACCTGAGTCTCAGAAACATCTGGATTCCCTCAATTCCCCTCATTCGGCCCCATGGCATCAGCCAGCCCTCTCCCCTCACTTGTGCAACACCTCTCCGAGCAGCAATGCTCTTACGTCCCACTCGCCATCCTCTAGTGGGTATGAGAAGAGATCATCTCAATCATCCACGTCTAGTCCTGTCTACAAAGATGCGCGGCTCACCTGCGACTTTTGTGGGCAGGCTTTCGAAGACGTGGATCCTCTTTGGTAAGTCCAACTATCGCGATTCTTCTTCACTCGTCTCACAAGCAACAGCTCCCATATTATCTCGTCTCATGTGGCTTCAGGTCCATTGCATTGTGGCAGGAAACGTTGCAATAAAACCTTCAAGGACAGCAGGTCTCTGAAGCGGCATTTGACTGAGTTTCATCTAGGTTCCGTTTACGTTTGTCACTGTGGCAGGCAAGACGGAAGAAAAGATAAGCATTGCAAACACCTCGAGAGTAACAGCTGTGTCGGCCCCGGCCTTTACAGCTGTCCCTGTGGCCATACATTTGACCAGCTGAAGTTGCACAGACACCACATTAACAGGTGTGGTAAAAAGAGGAGAGGAAGGCCACGAAAGTTCCCAATGATGGCCAATGGGAGGATTTGAGTTCTGAGGCTCTTTCAGTACTTTGTGGCACATGTAAAGCATTATCACCACTTTCAATACGTTGTGGTACATGGAAAGCAATGTCGCCAGCGTAAGGCTTCAAGAGGAAGTCTTGCGTAGCTTTCTGTATCTTTACGGCTGCCGTCAGCTTCACAGCTAACGCGGCTTGTCCTTTGATACAGTCAGACACTTGAGCGCTTGAGTTCTTTGCACCACGTCCCTAAGTTTTGAGCTATCCATTTACGTCAGTCAGATGCTCCGTCAGTCCTTGCGAACTCGCTTGATGATCCTGTATTTCTTTCTTTTGTCGGGCGGCAGTTTCTTATTATTGGTTTTCTCTCTTTGGCGTATCGATGCTTTTGGTTCTGACTGCTGCAGGTTCAGCAGCTTTTCTACTACATCTCTCACCAACAGAAGGCCCTTCTCAACTGGAGCCCTGTCGGGGTCAGAACAGAGGGAATTCAACATAACCCTCGCTCTTGTTCTTTTGTTTTTAAAATCTAGATTGCAATAAGGGGAATTGATAGTTAGCTAGGCGGAAATTCGGATTGGTACGGGAATTCTGGAGATCTTTTATATAGGCTTAGAAACCATCAGGAATGAGAGCACGATACACGATTATGTGAAATAAACGAAAGTTGGTTTTTTTTCTATTCATAAGTAAACATATAAATGATTTCAGCCATAACGGAAGGTAATGCTTTATCCGACACAGCCTGTTTGAGTATCAATTTAGTAGTAAAGCTTCCAGAGACTCATTTGACACCCGTCCTTGTGTCCTGTTTTGGAAGTTATCAATAAGCATAGGCAGAGTTGTTTGAATATGTTGAAGGAGTTCAAACTGATGATTACTGCTTCGAACAGACCGTAAGTCAGATGGAGAGAGTGTCGAGAGAACGGAGTGAACTCCCGTGAAAAGCTGCCGATAGCTCATGTTGGAAAAGTGAGTTTCCAGATCTTTGAAATGCTGGAGTATCTCATGCCGTGACCACTTATCTGCATTGAGACTTCGGTGGCGTCCTCCAAGCTTAGAGGGTGGTGATGCATTGACGAAGAGCAAGGAATGTAAATTCATGGGCTTGGGCGACCTTCTGCAGCTTCCAGGGATGTATAATGGCTTGACTGGGCGTTCGTGGCCTTTTTTGTCAAAGAATATGTACAGCAGGACAGCGGCTCTGAAGGTATCCGCGACATCTTCGCTCAGTGATGTATCGTCTGTAATGAGCTCGGCATCTTGAGAACTTGAGGAATTTTCTTGATCCGCTTTCTCGCGGCGTCGTTCCCGCTGTCGCATCCGTGCTGCCTCTCGTTTATAGCTTGTCTTTCCCATCGGAACTATTTCTCGGTTAGTCTCTTGGGTGGCTATTCCACTTGCCCACAGACGTACCTAGTACTCTTGGGCGTGTTTCATTCGAATCCTTGTCTTCTTCCTCAGTGGTGACAAGCCAGTCATTGCAGTTGACTGTATATACGATAACTTCTGCTCCGCGGCATGACAAATTAAATAATGTTCGGGGTCCTAGACGTTGTATGCATCGTTTCCGATGCCGTTTCAAATTTCCAGAAACTCCGTCGATAATGAAAGCCCGCGCTTCTGTTGTCATGTCTCTGGTGAAATATCCCCTATGGATCGAATAAACGTCGGCATGTCTTTCTCTTCTGATCAATTCCCCAATCCTTATAGGAAGGTCGTCCATGTCTTGGCAGATCAAGCCCAGATTAACAGCTGTACTATCAAGGGCTTCGTCAGGCAACTGTAGTGCATGGCGTGCTGTGCCAGTGGCTGTCTGTTGATATTGCTGGCAAGGTCAGCCTGAGTCCTATACGAAGCTTATCATCTCACCTCCATCACTTCCTTGAGATTAAGTTTTGCGACTCAATTTGATACCCGTCATAACGGGTTGAAAGTGAGGCTGGCGGTATGCCTGTTATATGCTGAGTAGCTGACTGGAAACCCCTCCAAAAGCACAACACTGCCTAATCTGATATCGCAATTTTCTTTTAACCACATAATTTCTATTTCTAGCTGCATGGGGGCCATTTATCTTATTGGATCATCGAGAAATGTACCGCACACCCTGCTGTTTGGTTTGGGCCAATCAGATAAATCGCCCTCAGTCAGCATCTGCAGTCTGTCAGACGAGTTCCAGATGAATAACAAATCAAATACGGGACATGTGTCACTAATTGTAGCCTGGAAGTGCAGTGTTTATCGCTATTTCAGCTATGAGATTTTGCATAAGAACCCTTCCTCTCCCTGGGTAAAACCAACTGTGCACAATATCTCAAAATAACCACACAACTCCTTCATCTATCTTCTTTCATCACCACTTACTTTGGTCCTAAGACTATGGAAGGCGATTAACGTATCATATCCCAAGGAGCAAAGTGCTCTTCCACACAATTGAAGCATTAAACCTCCAACCCAGCCCAAAGACCGCCCTCACCATGGCCAACTTCAAGTTGCGGCGGCGATATACGTTGCACAGTTGTGTGTCTGGCAGTGCCGCGACACGTGAAGAAGGTTGAGTTACTACGAATCTTGGGATCGAGACTTCGCACTATTTTCAGGTGTCGAGGCAGAAGAGATACATGACATTATCGGGGGTCTGGGTCTCTTTAATACGCTTTCCGATGACAATCAGATCGATGGACAACCACAGCCATCCCAAGTGGTTGATCCACGCGATCTAACTATTTTTCCTTCTTCACAGTACATTTCAAGTCATTCCTTTATGAGTCCTCTTGACAAAGCTACAACACATTCTCCTCCGTATCAACATCACCCAAAATCCGCATCAACTTCATTATCAGCCGGTCCAACTATCGATACTCCCGACTTCAACTCTCCCGCAACCACTGTCTCAAGCAACCACGAAACAGGGTCCTCCTCTTCTTCTTCCACCCCTCCTTCGCACACAGTGCAGCTCACCTGCGACTTTTGCAGAGAACTTTGTAGGGATGTAGATTCACTGTGGTGAGTCAAGCGAAATCCTCCTCTGGTCTCGACTAACAACTACAGCAATCATATAATCAAGTCCCACTCTGCACCAGGGCCTTTGCATTGCGGGAGGGCAGGCTGCGGAACTTTCAAGAGTGCCAAGTCTCTACAGCGGCATCTGTCAAACAAACATTTGCGCTCCTTATACATCTGTCGCTGTGGACGTGCTGAGCGGAAAGATAAGCATAGAGATCATTTACGAAAGAACAACTGCAGTGGCCAAGGATCATATCGATGTTATTGTGGTCATGTTAACGATGATATTACGAAGCACATCGCTCATGTTGAGAAGTGCGGGATAAGAAAGAGGGGCAGGCCGAAAAGACAAAGTGGTTTTTGAGCAAGGTCTTATAATTATACTGATTTCATTTTACTATGTTATGTGTGGTGATACAAGCTGTAGCCAAAGGTCCCATATGCAAATAACATGACTAGCTCATAACTTGGTCATCATACAAAGTGTCTGGCTAATTGATGAGGCGCGCTGATAAAGTTTGTGGTGTTGATGACAAGGACTCATCAAACTTTTACCTTACGTGGCGTGGCTGTCAAATAACTATAGTCACGCGACTTTACTGAGAAACTGTAAAGAATTGAGAATGAATTGCTCAGATGCTGTGTGCAGTCCAGAACTGTGGCTGAGAATTATGACCATCACACAAAACGTAGGCGCCAGGGAGTAGGAACACTTCTCAGAGACCAAGATCATATGACGATGATAAGGTCCAGTTACCCCATCTAAGACTTTAGTTTAGGTTATGTGTAGTAGTCATAAGCTCTCAGCCACAGGTCCCAACTACAAATAGCACCTATGGGAACTATCTCATCGCCGCCCTGTCATCGTACGTTGACCTTTAGCCAGCTTCAAGCTGCAATACATGATACATCATAATGTTGAGTGACCAATGACCGTGGCCAAAGTCTCTCCAGTGTACTTCCACTAAAGTTAAAGAATAGATAACTTAACTTAGATGTTGGCCGAATGAAGTCACTTAAGTGGTCCACTTTACCTCTCATATACATTGTAAGGCAGTCTTAAACCATTTCATCACCATCTTCGACCTCTGAACTTTGTCCCTCAATATTGTCAGTTCTTCCTACCGAATCAGATCATGACCTGCAACAGTTCCGTCGGGGACATTCTCGCACCCAGAGATGCAGCCCAGCTAATCGACCTTGACCTCGTCAACCTTCCCAACCCGCCTAATGGCTCTATCCAAATACACAAGCGCCGACTCAATCGCACAAGCGATGCAGTGCATAAGAACATTCCTCTCAACACCAACATCGAATCCCGCCCGGACGCATTTGCGACTATTCCTGAGAAGCTCATCTCCAAAGCTACTATTGAGTATGTCGGGTTTAACAGCGACAAAGCGACTGAGATCTGGAGCGGTTGGGTCAACTGGCCATCGGGTCCCATCATCCGCGAGATTGACCCCGATGATTGCACCACTCTTGAGGTCTCGTTCATCGACTGGGTGAAGCGCCATACTGGGAATCCCCTAGAGTACGATGTCTGGGAGGACGATAACTCCGTCTGGTTCCGCCACATGGAGCAGTGCGGTATCGCAACAGAGCTCCAGAATAGCATCATGGATCCTCGTTTCAAAGACATGCGGTTGACGGGCACCTGCATCGGCTGGCTTCGAGATACCATGAATCTGCGTTATGAAGGGCTCGAGGAGATACAGCGAGCTTCTGCCGAGCGTGAGAGAGCCCTTCAGGGGACTTCTGCCCGGCCCCAAAAACAAAGGTAAGAATAGTCAAAGCCTTGGGTAAGTTTATCCTAAACTACCCTAAGTTACCCTAAGTTATAATCATATTGTCCACTTCTTTGATCACTTTAGAACAGACCCCAAAGCCTCCTCCTGTCCCCCTTTAGTTGATATGCAACATACTAACACCGGACCTAGTGGATTTGCCTCCAGAGGTATACACAAACTCGTAGGGCCATCAAGCATTAGAGGATTCACTGTGCTATACAAAGCGATAGACCAAGCGCGAATCAACGGCCTCTTTGATCATGAGGGCAACCTTGACAGAATTAGTGTCCTTATGTCAGCTTCTTCTTCGACCGACTTTAGCAGGAACAAGAGCATGTACTGCTTCACTCCCGACTACAGCCTGGCCAGGAAACAAGCTGCGTGGATAAAACAACGAGGGCCACCTGCGGTCATAGTGCAGATTGCAGTCCAAGAGAAACTAATCACATCCATGGACCCTCCCGATATCCAATGCGCTTTCTGGCCGAACTCGAACTGGAGGGAGCTCGTTTGGCATTGCCGCACAACAAGAAGGCTTCCCAACGAGCTTAAGAAGTATAATGACGCCATCCTCATCATCGGAACGATCGCCAATAGACCTACTGCATACTATGAGCAACGGTCGCCTGCAGAGCTTACTTCTGAGGCTTATGTTGTCATGGTTCGCGGACCTAACGAGGGCGGGGACCGAGCAGCAGTCCAGTATGTGTTCTCATCCGACGATGAGGGGGAGACTTTCCTTGAAGATCAAGCGAGAGATACGATCGAGATATTTCACTTCGGGACACATGAGCTAGAGGCTTGGGCCAAGGAAGATAGCATGTTTAGGGTTTTAGGGCCTAAATATGAGCAGATACTCTAAAGATCACTAAGCTTATCCTAAGTTTACCGAAGTTCACCTAAGTATACCTGAGTTTACCTAAGGAAGCATCATTTGTGTGTGGAAAGAAGACCTCATGTTTTCAGCAAATGGTGATCTTTTGGTCCAGCTATATCAAACTACACTGAGACACCACATCGTCGTCCTCACTTCTCGTGATCAGTGCTGACAGTGACATCCTTCCACTCATCCAGCAACTCCAACGTATCCTTACACTTACTCCTAATATAAACATCCGCATCACTCCCCAACACAATCCTCACCGGAACATCCCTCCCCTCTCCAACCCCCGTCCCCGTCAGAATATCAACAATAACCTTGGTCCCCTTCCTAACATCACCAGGCTGGTTATTATCCGTCTTCTCCAGCGCCTTTCTCGTCTTGCCCGTAGGCGTGCTCTCATCTTCATAAACATCCATCCTCTTCTTCGTAACTGCTCTCACACCAGGGTTCAAGAAGCTAGTGCGGAAGTAACCCGGCTCAACAACTGTGGCTACAATGTTGAAGGGTTCAAGTTCGTAACGGAGGGACTCGGCGAGGGAGGACATGCAGGTCTTCACCATGGAGTAGACAGAGTATGTCGCGCCACCTCTCCAGGAACCGATACTTCCAAAAGTAGCAATCGTACCGCGCTTTCCATTCTGGCCGATACTCTGCTCTCGCATGCCCGGTAGAAACGCCTTGATGGTGTTGAAGATCCCAAAGACATTGGTGTTGAAACAATCATACATCTCCTGCTGGGACACTTCCTCCACGGCGCCGTCGAGGATGTAGCCAGCTGCATTGATGAGATAGTCGACGCGGCCGTGCTTGGAAAATACTTCTTTGGCGATGGCTTCGAGGTCCGAGAGGGTAGATGTCACGTCGAATGCGAGCGTGTGTGCACCTGCGTCGGCGAGGTCTTGGACGCGCGATGTGCTGCGTGCTGTGGCGATGACGGTGTGCCCGAGGTTGAGGGCGTGAAGAGCGATATCATGGCCGAAGCCTGATGAAGCGGCTGTGATGAACCAGACTGGAGAAGACATGGTGAGATTGTGAGGTTGTTGTTAGAGTGGTTTGTGTAAATGGCCTTAGTGTAAGTGTGAGAGGCTTGTAAGACAAGTGATGATTGTTGTTGAATCCATCCTCAAACGAGAATCCAGCTCCTTTATATACTTTTTCAGCCTCAAATATACCCTTCAATTACTTTGATGACATTATCTCCGACCCAAAGTCCTCAACACCATCATTCTATCACCGACTGCCCATCTTCCAACTATCGCCGATTGTTAGCGTCGCCACATTTCGGCGTTAACAGCCCATTCAACCACTAAAAACCAACCCCACGTCCGGTGTGGCGCTATGGCTTATGCTTAATCGCTTTTTCGGAAGAGAGTAAGCAGCCCATCCCAATGCGCCAATTGCTGATGACAGAGAAAACCTGCTTCGTCACTTGGGGCTGTTGTTCGGCGATAGCTTCACGCGGAATGACGAAAGAGCAATGTTCAAGTTGTGTTGATACACTAAGAATGCCATATCATACCAATCTACATAGATCATGCAATGCCCCAAACGCCGTAGCCGTAACTCCGGGCTCATAAACAATCAAGCACGCACCCATCCAAGGCCATCAAGGCAATCTCAATCTCAATCTTAATCTGTGCACATACGTTTCGCCTTCCTCATATCAAACAATCACTCATCGCAAGGTATAGCCTCTGCTGTCCTGTCGGCGATGAGCAGCTCCGCCTCCCGTGCCAATGGTAATTCGTCGCGGCGCACTGCCCGCCATGCCACCCTGAGGGCTTGATCCAGGACCTTCCATTCGAGTGACTGTGCTGTTCATGTTCATGCGTCTAGCTTGACCAGGTGTCAGAGCCATGTCTATCTTGAAGTCGTTTGGGGAGCACGCCATCGGGGGGCTTCGTCTCCTCTCAGCGCTACCTCGGCGGAGTCGAGAGATACCGTTGGTGCTGCTGGCGAGGGCCGCAGGCAGACTAGGCCTGGGTCCCGTTCGCTCGGGCAACGATCCCATTGAGGATACTCGCTTTGTGCTGGATGCTGTTGTACCGGCCATGATGCTCGCTCTACGAGCCTTCTCCTTCATGGCGGTTCGGAGGGCGGTCTGAAGCTTTCGAGCATCGATAGTGCTCGTCTCGGAATCAGATCCAGATCCGGGAGGGTTGTTCTCATCGTGTATCGTGGGAAGTCGTCTAATCGCTCTAGGAATACCGAGCCCCGATGGCGATGGTGAGAAATTGCCACTCTTAGTGACATCCAGGGATCGCAGGGGTGGTGTTCGTTGAATATCGGGTGAAGCCTCGAGCTTGAGCGTCATGGTGGGTGCTTTGGGTGATCCATCAGCAAGGGAATGTCTAGGTCCCTTGGAGAGGAAACCAGCCTGGAACCTGCTAGGCTTCGCACCCAAGCTGCTGGTCTCAGGGATCTCGAGACTGGGGCTTGACTCCTCGACTGTCGATGTCTCGGGCTCGAGGTATGAAGGCATAATAGAAGCAACGATAGGCTTCTCGGGTGAGGGGATTGCAGGGGAAGAGTTGTACTTCTGAGGTGTCTTCGAAAAGTCCTCCAATGTGCCCTCCTCCGTCTCATCGTCCCTCCATCGCACTCCACCCTTCTTCTTAGCCTTCACTGGCGTGAAGCTGACGCCCTTCTTGGAGGCTCCCAACACCTTACGTCTTCGTGGGGATCCCTTCATGGGGCTGACAGGAACGTGGTCGCTATGCGCGGGCATAAAGTTGGGAGCCGAAACAGGCTTGATGTGCATCGCAATAGCCTTCTTGCGCTTCGGTGTGCCTCGCTTGCTGGGCGAGAAGACTTCGACGACGGGCATGGAGCCATCAGGCTTGACGACCTGGCCGGCAGCTGTGAAGCCGGTTTGGAGGAGACGGTTAATCGTTTCCTTCGCATGAGCGATGGCATCTTCCTCATCCATGCCGAGCGTATCGGAAAGTGATGAGAGAATGTCGAACTGCGCAGTCAGGAGCATCTGGATCATGGCAGCATCGCCAGCCTTATCCTGCTCCAAGACTTCCCTGTAAGCCTCGCGATTGAAGTTGGCCTTGATCAGCTCAGCTTCACGGGTCAAGTTGTCTGCTTCTCCATTGTCAGCACCCTCAGTACCCTGAAGTTGTTGCAAGCTGTGCGACAGAGCTGTATCGATGGCTCGGTCCCATGCAGACTTCTCCAGCTTCTGGTGGATATGATGTCGGCTGTTCTCCAACTCAACAAGGATGCCCTGTGCCGTCTTTCGGATGGCGACAAGGTTCTCAGGCATCGCATCTTCATCTCCTCGTTCGTCACAAACAGTATCAAAGGCTGCAATCCATCCGGAGAGCATACCAATGCGGCGCTCGAAAGCCTTAAGACGCTTCATGTTGGTGATACGCTCTTGACGCTCAGGAGCAGAGTTCTCGTAGGCGATGCGCAATCGCTGGATTCCTTCCCGAGCCATGGCATCCCGCTTGTCGCATTGCTTTCGGAACTTGGCAAAAAACATAGCCTCGGCATCCTTCTGCTGGGCCTTGAGCTCGTTGATCAAGGCCATTTGTTCGTCGATCTTAACCAAGAAGTCCTTGACGTGGCGGTTGACGTTGAAGACATTGCGCGTCACCTTGGTCTGGATGTTCTTGGCCCGGTTGGCGTATCGAAGGGTGTTCTGTGTCTCGTCGAAATGGGCGCTTGATGGTGATACACAGACAATCATGACAGTCTTGCAGTTGCCGCCGAGGGAGAACTTGAGCAGTCGGGTAAGCTTGCTGTTTCGGTAGGGAACGTGCTGCTTCTGTCGACGGTCGCAGAGGGCGTTGATGCAGCTTCCGAGGGCGAGGAGGGATTTGTTGATGTTGGCACCTTCAGTGAGACGCTCGCCGCGGTTCTTGGTGACGGATGCTCGTTCGGAACCAGCAAGATCGATAATGCTGAGAGTAGCCATGGTGTGAGGCTCGCTGGCACCGGCTGATCGGTCCTTTTGAGCGATGTTGATCTGAAGAACGGCGTGTGATCGGGAAGAAGTAGCGTTGGCCTCGGTAGGCGAAACTGTGCGGTATTCGTTTCCTTGGACAATGATATCCATAACCTCCTGGACATCCTTGGGGTGATGACTCGTCAATCCAGACACAGTGACAGCCTGGTTGCTGTCCTCCCTGAGCATCAATCCACCCTTGCTCCCACCAGGAACCAACAAATCACGAATGGTCTCGTTGTAAATCTCAAGGTAGCTCAGACTCAACTCGGTTACCTTGTCTTGGCTGCGCTCCTCAATTTTCTCGAACAGTTCCTGCATGGTCATGAAGATAATACCGGGATGTTGTGATGTACCAGTAATAGTATGTGTCTTTCCGCAACCTGTGGCGCCGTAGGCGAAGACTGTCGCATTGTAGCCATCGAGTACGCTGTCGAGGAGGGTTCGAGTGGTGCCTTCGTAGACATCGGACTGTGTTGTGTTTTCGTCGAAGACGCGGTCGAAAGCAAAAACTTGGTCTTTGACCTTTTTCGATGAGGGTAGGACTGAGCGGGAGAATTTCTGTACGGGGCTGTCCTCTGGAGGATCAAAGACTCTGTCTTGTGTCAGCGTTTTCGTTTGCTGTAATGGGGACCATGCGCGTACAAACAGCGATCATCGACAACCTTGATAACGTTTCGAATGCCGCGTTGGTGCAGCTTTGGCGTAGGCGCAGCGGCGAGGGAGCCATCGCCGAGGAAAAGGGTTCCGTCATCGTTCTTCTGTCTGCCACGCCATTAGCAAGCCTCCTCCACAATCTCGGCGTGTTGCTTACAGTTGCGCAGCCTCTCGAATCGTAAAAGGTCGAACTCGAACTGTAATAACGGTCAGCTCCCGCATGGTCCCCCACGAGCGCACATCATACCAGCAACAGTAATGGAATTCTGCCCAGCGGCAGCTGAAGCGCCCATGATAGCCATGATATCCTTCTTCGCTCGATTTCCGACGTTGATGCAGTCCCAAGCCCTTTCACCTCAATATCGGAGAACAGTGAAGCCGTTAAGAGTAAACAAAGCTTAAAAAGAAAGGCACGCTCGATGCAGAGCAGATGAGCATAGAAACAATGTTCGAAAATGAACTCGAACAAGAAACGAAAAAATAAAAACAAAGACGAATAGCTCTGTGTACCTGTTGTCGTTAGTTAGTTGGTAGTAGTAGACTACGAGCCGGGTGGTGGTTGTAGAGAAATCAATTCAGAGCTACCGAGCACGGTTGTAGGTGACGTCTGGTTTGTTTTTCGTCCTTTTTCGGACGTGTTGCTGTGGTGACGCCTTAGCTCCATTTTTACCAGGGGTTCTCTAAGTGGTATTCATGCGGGTTGTTTTTGGCCCCTGGAGGTGAGGCTGGAGAAGCTATTAAACAATGGAATTTGAGTCATGTTATGGAGACGTTTGCCAGGTGTTGATGGTTCATTTGTGGCTTTATTGTTGTTGACCTCAAAGCTCGAGATGCTGGCTGGCCCTTGGTAATAGTGGCTAGTCCTTGCCCTATCTTACCCTGTATCATGATGACTTTTCTCTTTAATAGCCTATACTATAAACCGGTTTGGGTTGCAGTTCTTTACAGTGAGTCTGATGGGATTTAATTGACTTTGGTCCATGATTGACCAAGTATTCATTACCATTCTCTCCTTGTCGAGTGTCGTGGACCATCGTTGAGACTCTCATGTTGTGGTGGTACAGCCTCCACTTACAAGGCCCATCCATCTGGCCATCATAATACCAACAACCAAGAACCACACAAATACCTTGGGTCAAAACAAAACAGAATAAACACCAGGCGACATAGGGATCAGAAGCGGAGTCTGATCGCTCCAGGATATCGCTAAACACCAACATCACAGCATCAGTAGTGCAACAGATCTCCCAGTGAAAATCACCCTCAATTTACCATTTAGTTTACAACCTAACGCCTACCATGCAACAAGAATACCCCAATTCACAAGAAACAGTGACGACATCCATCCCCTCTAACTCACAGTCTCCGGTACAAACGCATACCGTGGCAGCATCGACATCCTCTCCTCAGGACTGACCTCCGCATCATCGTAGAACATCCTCGCCTTCTTCTCCTTCTTCTTCTTGTCGCCACCTTCTTCCTCCGCCTTAGTCGCTGCTGGCTTGATGCCCGCCTCGGCCATACGGATCATCTGATCAATATCGTCGCCGGCACCACCGCTCCAGGATCCGCCTTGTGTCGGTCGCTGGGGTAGACCAGCTGCCGTGGGCAGAGCGCCGGATGATGGGCGTGCGGGGAGGTTGTTGGCGGAGAAGGTGTATGGCTGGGCTGGGTTGGGGGGTTGGACGGGGTAGCCTTGTTGTTGGTCGAAGGATACTTGGGGAGGGGTCTGGTACGAGCCGTTCTACAGATATTAGCATATTCCAAACAAAACCGTAGAGGAGAGAAACTCACGAAAGGAGCTTGCGGTTGCGTCTCGGTATTCGCAGCCGCAGCGGGATCAACACCTCCGTTAGCAGCAATCTCCTGCTTCCTCTTTCGAAACTCAGCCAATCTCTGCTTCAGCTCCTCCGGCGACTCAGTCTTGATCTTCTTTTGCGCATGTCCCTGTCCCGGCAGCGGGTTTCCCGTCGCGATCTGTCTATCCTTCTGCGCCTGCTGGAAGTTCTGTAGGATGCGGTTGCGGTGCTGATCGAGCATGTCCTGGGGGATACCCTCCATGCCAAAAATCTCCACCTCAAGACCCTGCCTGCTAGGAAGCGCGTTCTCGACCTGTGTGAGGTTTTCCTTGTGGACTTGGTTCATGTGCACGGAGAGACCTGTGCTGTCAGCGCGGCGTTGGTGGAATTCGGATGATTGGAAACGTACCTCCTGCTGTGTTGAGACGACGACCACAGCGGTCGCATTTGAAGTGCTTTGCCTTCTGGTGAGAGATGAGAAGCTTGAGATCTTCGAAATCACGCTCGCCTGTGATAGGAATGTTAGCATTGAATGATCAGAGCGCAAGCCGCAGGATTCGTACAGTAGTAGCACCAGGGTCGATTGAGGACCTCCTCAATGTCAGCGTGACTGCGCCGCTTCTTGCCCATCTTGGTGTTGATGTCGGATACGTGGTACAATTCGATAGGGATAATGCGCGATCAATTCGAGCGCACAGAGATTCCTGATAATGGCCGAATCGCAATATCTTGGACGTGGAGCTTAGAACTGAACGCGACTCGAAAAAGAGTGGGTAGCTTTGTCGGAGAAGCTCCGGTTAAACAGAGCGGATGCCTCAACACCACGCATCAATGACGGGACATATTAGAGTTTGCCATCACAAGAATAACTTTTTTAGAGTTCCCCCTCTTGAAAGTAAAAGATCACGTGTAGTAGTTTTGCATTGAGTGAAGTGTGATGTGTGTAGTGATTATACATTGGTTATGTACGTCTATAAGATCAAGCAAATGTTTATATAGCAGAAACTAAATCAGCATCCAAACTGATCTCCCAATGCCAGAATGTATTTTTTTATACCGTCACCCCATTAATACATAACTCATCAATCCTTTTTGTTGAAGCGCCTTTTTTGAATCATCACGATTCTTACCCATTGCAATAACTCCCCAGTTACAAAACGCCCCAGTGAATGCTCCCCTTCAAAAATCAAGATCCATTTGGCGCCACCTGGTCAAAAATTATCAGCGGCCACTGGCCTCCCTGCTGAATACTGTTGATGTCATTTGCCGAAGGGCTGGATGTGATGCCCGGGACGCCCGAGCCTGTCGAGGCGTCTCGTGTGTTGCCCCCAAGCGTCAAGAGTGTCGATGCGCTGAAGCGATCTTGCGTATCAGCGATGGCTGATGTCCAGTCATGCCAGGTGTTTCCGCGGCTCTGCCACATCATGTCGGGCTGAGGCGCGACCTGGGGAGGCTGTGAGAATGCGAGCATTGGGTTCACTTGCGCCACAGACGACGGGAGTGTCGAAGTGGTAGTTGCGATTCCAGCTTGTGCTGATGTGTTGTAGAACATGGCCCCAGTGTCGTAAGGTGGAGGTGCCATGTTGTTTTGTGGGTGATCATTGTAGGCGAGTGTTGGGTAAGGAGTCTGACCGTTCAGGTCGGACTCGGGAAAGTAGCTCTTGGTAGATGGGACTTCACTTTGAGCCCCTCCACTGGTGGGTGCGGACTGGACCTGAGAAGATGGGTAACTTGGGGCTGGCTCCTGTTTGACCTCCGGTGTGGTAGAAGGCTGAGCACTCTTCGTCTCCTTGTTACGCATATCATGGTCAATCCACGCAATCGTGCGGTCAATGATGTTTCCAATCTCAGTGGCAATGCTAGAATCCGAGCCTGTCGTATTGTTAGGGCCGACTGATTTGCGAACTAGGGGCTGGAACTTACCGAGAAGAGAACCGACTTCCTCAAGAATGCCGATCCAACCGTTCATCTCCTCCCGCAACGTGGCAATGGCCTCTGGAGTCGTTTCGAAACGTCTCTCCCACATAGCAGCCAGCATGGTAAAGGTGCCAGCGGTGTACATCGAAGTCTGGTACCATGTCGTATCAAGGCACTTGCACTTCTGAATCTCCATTTGACAGTGAAGCATTTGACGCGAGACATCCTCGCAGATGGCCATGTTCTCAGCCATCATGGCCTTGTCACTTGTCATGGCCACTGAAGGATGTCGCAGGCAAAGACGGAACTCAAGCGCCCATGTCTTGGCGTAGACAGCTGCCAGACGTGTTTGCTCGGTCTGCTCAGCATGGTCAACCACCAAGTGGCCAGGGAGTTCGTCCTCCCACTTCTTGATCTGAGCCTCAAGCGCTCTGACGATGCTGACATAGTTTCGCGCATCCCGTCGAACACTGTAGATGTTGGAGTACATTTCCAAGTAAATGGGAATGATCTTGAAGCTCACGATACCTGGCCAATAAGGGCAAGGAATGTCGCGAGATGTGTCGACGCCTTCATCCGAGAGGAGCTCATCAGCGATAGGCTCGGGAAAGCCGACGTCAAATTCCTCAACGGTGATAGGCATCGGCCGGCCACGACGTCCAGTAACAGCGATGTAGACAGTCATGATGACCCAGAAAGCTCTCTTGCGAAGCTCATGTTGGAGATTGTTGGGCTCGCCTGGCTTTCTTGACTCTCGGTGCAGATTCAATTCGAGTGCGCGTTGAAGAGCAAGATTGGCGACGATCGAAACAACACCGGGCTTGGGGAAAGCTCTCGTATGCTTGACGACCATGGCCATGGCCTGGACTGAAGCCAGGTCTCGGGTGCATGTCAGCTCAAAGAACTTGCTGAGAGCGAAATGGTAGTGACTGTTGGATCGTTCATTCATTTGAGCGCGCTGGTCAACCTGCTGCCAGTTTCTTGTGCCATACTGGAAGCAAATGATGGCGAAAACCATGTGCACTGTAACAAGCTCCGCCACTGAAGGCTCAAAATTAGGTTCATCGTACATGCGGGTCAACTGTATTGGCTGTTAGTGATTAAGCTTAGAATATGGTGAGATAACACTTACCAATCGCATGAAAGAAGGCTTGTGGAGGACTGGAAGGAAAGCGGAGAAGGTCATGAAGTACCACTCGGCGTAGGTGAAGGCATCTTCGCGAGATGGCATCTCAGCCTGCATGGAAGGATTGACTCTCATGATAGATTGGAGGAATGATTGCGGGGACTTGTTGTACGACGGCGCCACCTTGCCATCGACTGGAGGCTCCTCCGCATCTGGTGGCTCAAAGGACGCGAGGTCGACTGTCATCCCTAGAATTGACAGTCGCGTACCCCCGATTGAACTGAGAGGAGCACTGTCCATTCCAACACCAAGATGGTTCTCATGGGCGCGGGACTCTAATGTGCGAGGGAAGCTGGGAGACAGGCTGGGGGCTGATCCAGAGTCCTTGAACAATGCACTGCCGACTTGAGACCATGTTTCGCCAGTCTTGGGGTCAGGAATTGGGTTGCCCAAATCATCAAAGTTTGATTCGGAGGGGCACTGTGCATAAGGTGACCACTCCCAGGGCTTGACTTCGACGCCCTTGTTGTCGAGGAGCTTCTCAAGATCGCGGATATGGGAGAGCATATCGCTCTTTTCCCTCTCCAACTCCTGCATGTACCCTCTTCGCTCTGTACGCCCTGTCACGCGATCTGTGACATAGCATTCAAGGTTTTGGTTGGCGCAGTGGGAGCAGCCTTCTGGGAGTGCATCGCATCGGATCTTTCGAACCTGTAATTTTCATGCGGTTAGCATGTTGTGAGAGCATGGCCCGAGATTTATTTATGACATACCTTGCATCTGTCGCAAGCTTGACCAGTGCGTGTATAAGACTGTAGTCTGTTCTTGACCACGCTGGAGAAGTCGTCTGGGCCACGTTCTAGCCTGGGAAGCTTGACTTTGCCGGGAGCTTGAATCGTGCCATCATCCTCGCCATTGCTAGCAGCCCGCTTTGGAGGTCGTCCTGGCATCTTGGACTTGATGCGCGGGGAGATGCCCCTCGACGAAGCAGGTGAAGATCTCGCAGAAGAAGTAGCGGAAGACGAAGCGCTCTTGTTGCTGGCGCTCTTGTTGCTGGCGCTCGTGCAGGAGGCGGTGTTGGCCTTTGTCCTGGCCGTGCAACGAGATATCGCGGCAGGCTGGCGCGGGCGGCGCCCAGTGGGTTTTGTTGAAGTCGCAGTCGCAGGGGCCTTTACAGCGGCGAGAGCAGGGTTGCAGCTGTAGGCAAATGTATCAGGAGCCCAGGCGAGGGCAGGGTAAGATCGGGCGTCGAAGGGCCAGTAGAGGTGACCTGGGCCTGGCTGCGACGTCAACGACAACAACGTGGGAGTTGAAAAGTTGGCGATGGAGGAATTGAGGTTGCGCTGGGCTATGGCCTCCATCATACTGGTCTGGGAACGAGGCCTCGAGCTTGGGCTTGGGCGTGCTGGGGCTGGCGCTTGGGGTGCCGCTGGTGCTGCCGGCACTGAGAATGACACTGTACAGGGGATGGGCTTAGCGGGGAATGCGCTGTGCATTAGCGGCCTTCCGGGTATGGGGGATTCGACACTGGGTGGAGGCGCAGGTGTAGGCCTCGACGAACCCCAGTGGACGTATGTGACGTGAAGACTGACGAGGAGCGGAGCTGGATATGAGACGGGACGAGAGGGAGGGAGGGGACAGATGAGATGATTTGCTTGTGATCTGCGGAAGAAATGGTCTAGACTCTAAGTGGCTGTAGAAAGTCTCCTGTTCTTCTGTGTAGGTATATTGAAGAACTTGAACAATCAAGGGAATTGTATGTATGTGGTAAAGTACGCACAGTTATTGTATGATGAATCAAGCAGGGATAAGGCTGGTGAACGTCGAGGTCTTATAAGCAGAGAGATCTGGTGGATGTCTTGAGGTTGTAACCATCCATCCAGCCTTAGTTCACATCTTAGCTTGGCGAGTTAAAATAGATACCAACCTTACCAACCTTACCTTACAGTACTAACAGATCTGTCCCGGAGTTGGCGTTCAACAGAATTATTCCCATCGTCAACCTCTCTTTGCACGGAAGGCCCGTATCTCGGTGAGAAAAAGCACAGACAGGTTCTCTCTATCAAACTTGGAAGATAACTCACCCGGAGACGAGACATCGTCAGTGTTTGAGGAACGGAGAGTCCTTCAGGAAGAATACCGGTAGACTGGGAGAGGGCAGCCACGACAACGTGAGTGTTGGATGAATTCTCCGTAGCCCAGAGTATGACATCGGATCTACTCACAGGGCCAGGCCAGGCAGAGTTTCCCACAGGAACCAAAGAGAGGCGCTGCAAGGGGAGAAGACTCCACCCGTGGCCGTCTAGACCGTGGTCTTTTTCTGGGCAAGCCACGAGATTTCTTGGGAGAAGATGCCGTACAAGCGCAATGATGCTGTGGCTGAAAGAGACAAGGTCAACCTCGGCGGTACCGTAAGCAATTCGACCATGACGATTCGTCACCGAGGGCAAAGTGTCAAAGGAAAACGAGCTGATGAGCGGAGCCTAGAGGAAACACCAAGTCTGGGCAAAGTCAGCTCTAGAGAAACTCGTATCATTATTATGATTTGCATGCAACCTAGACGAATGAAACCATTGATGGGAAATGCAACCCTACTGCCGGTACCGAAGAGCCAAGACCAAGCCAGGCCAGACCTGTTTAAACAATCTTAGTGGTTCTTTTGATTGAGTTTCTGGTTATGTCGGTGCCTTGCTGATCAGGTTCGATGCTTTCAGCCTTCACTGTCCATCAGCCTCTCAGGTTGCAGCCAAGATGTTGATGATCCCGTTCCCGCTACGGACGGCATATGTCTGTCAACCTTGATGATGGTGGCGCCGGCCTTGTATCGGAGATATTACGAGAACTCAACGGTGGGAGATGGCCACGATCATTTGAACAACGTGGGTGAAACGGATGAGGCGATTGAGTCTTGACTTTGTTACTGAATAACGTGGAAAACGTTTAACCATAGCAATTGATGAATGGTCACAGAAATGATTCCAACACAACTCTGGACGTGGGATACTGAGGTCGGCTTCTCCTCACTTCGTGACGTGTTACAGCATCAAAATTGAGTTATCATAGTGTCAAAGACGAATTCGCATATTGAACATACAGTACGAACACAGTATAACAAACATGTGACGACCCTTGACTTCCATTGACGTGCCCCGCTGTCCGCGGGCTACCAATTGCACAGCCCATCCCTAGATCTCACTCTTTTTTACCCCTCCACACTAAACTAAACCCAAGATCGAAACTGCTCAAACCACCATCACAACGTTACGCACTCCCTAAGAGAAAATTAAGTTACGAAAATCAGCAGATTCTCTTTAAGCGAACTTTTGTTGTTGCCTTCTAAATTCAACTGCCAAGAGCTCACTGCCAAGCCAACTACAACGGCTCTATCGGCTTCCAGGCCCTGGTCAGCAGCAACAATGGCTCTCGAAATAGTCTCTCTCGAACACCTGCCAAGCTCGCACAAGGTCTACGTTGCCCTGTTCCGTGACGTACAGAATGCGGCCTTTTTGCACCAGCAGCTGCTTGCTCGGAACCCCCAGTTCGAGTACGCCTTCATCGATGCCTCAGTGGTGAGTTCCGCCGCGGAGTACCCGACTTGGGTATAGGGCATTTTCCATTAATACGGACCATCATCACCAGGTTGTCTCGCGGCTTCAATTATTATCCGCTGTGTTTAAGGCTACGTCGACGGCTGTGAATGGCGCCCTCAGGACTCCAAACGTTCACTCCGAGATTGTCTGTGCAATGAGTTCTTCTAATAACGTAATGTGACCCCTTGTTCCGACATGTCTCGTTTGAGGCTGACACTTCATGCTCAGATTGCTGATGCCTATCGTCGATATGGTATCTCTCCTTCGACCAAAGACCTCATAGTTGTCAAGGTCACATTTCCTGGAGACGATGGTGCTGAGCCCTTGACGCATGACCAGATCTGGGAGCATCTCAAGACCAATGTTGAGGGAGAGGCTCTACCCATCACAGATGACCAAATCTCCACCACCACTGACGTACCAAAGGTGCGCAAGTACTACAAGTTGAACGGACTCAAGTGGTTGGACGATATTAAAGATGAAAAGGTCAAACAGAAGGAGATGGAGTCACTCGTCATCGGCGCAATGGCTCTAAGGGGTGTCTGAAGCACAATGCCAAGTCAAGAGCTTCACAGTCAATCATATAATCATCGTTCAAGACTAAAACGTAAGTCATTTCTTCATCTATGCTTGATCTATCTCGGATATTGAGATGCTAGACGCCTTGGACTCCTGATCGCTACCCATGATGCAAAACAAAAGAAACATAAAGACATTGATATCAAGTTCTTTTCTCTTCCCATTTCCCTTTTTCAGTTTTTGCTCTTTTTACTTCTTTAAGCCAACCCGACGGCGCTCTTGCATCGTCGGACAAGCTCGGCCCAGAGAGCATCCCGGCTGCCCCTGGTTCGCTGGACGGCATCCTTGTTCTCGTGTGCGCGTCGCAGGAGGTACTTCATGCACTCGCCAGTAGTTCCCCAGACGAGGTACTTGTACGCGGGCAGAATCTTGGTCTTGTCAGACTGGCCAGCCTCAACAAGCTCGCAGCTGACCTCGTCAGCCATGCCCTGAAGTTGGGCGAAGGCAATGTCGGACTTGGCTCGGCCGGCCTCCATGATGGCGCGGCTTCGTCGTACGGACTCGGCGTTGTGAGAGGCGACGACAAGGCTGGCAGCGGGGTACTCGCCGGAACCCTTGACGTCAATGTTCCACTCGCGGGTGAGGACGCTGGCAGCGAGGGAGTCGAAGCAGGCGTCGGTCTCCTCCTTGGTGTCGTGGAAGAGCTCGCGGGGATCGGAGTTGAGATAAGCGCCACGGACAAGCTTGACACCGAGAGCAAAGTTCTCGATTTGAGCAAGCTTCAGGTGGTTGGAGAGAACCTCGGGGCACTTCTTCTTGTAGGCTTGGTAGGTACCAAAGATAACAGCCTCGCCAAGTCCCTTGTTGTACTTGCGGGTGAACTCGAGAGTCCAGTCGTCAATGCCGTCCTGGAGCATGTCCTGCTCGGCGTCGAAGAGGAGGCGCACACCTCGCTCGTGGGCAAGTTGGCAGATTGAGTCAATGGCCTTGTACATGGCGGGGCTGGGAGGGAGACGGTCCTTGAGCTGGTAGAGAGCGATGCTTCCGGCGCCAGTAAACTTGAGGGCGACAGAGTCACCGGGCTCAGCAAGTCGGACAGTCTCGAGGGTGCCTCGGGCCCAGGGAAGAATCTCGTTCTGAATGCACTCGTCGGTCTCCATGGCACCGTTCTTCAGACCCTCGCCCTCATCCTTGGTGAGGACAACCTCCTTGGCGTAGTTCAGAATAACACCAGTGAAACCAATGTTCTTGAGTCCATCGATAGTCTTCTTGATCTCGGGTGACTTCTCGCCTGCGCAGAACTGGGCGTAAAAGGTCTTCTTGAGGAAATATCGCAGAAGAGGGTTCTTGTCGGGGTTGAGCAGAGGGTTGGTGGTGTTGGCCAGAATACCCATTACGTGCAGAGAGGGAGGTAGCAGCAGAGGCGAGGAGGAGACGGTCATGGTGGCGAGAGATCGGAGAATCATGATGAGAGGGAGAACGGAGAGAGGCGCCTTGCTGGGAGCGATGGGAGGAAGAGGATCGGGGATCTGCTGCTGCTCGACGATTGTGTTTGTGCGTCGTTCAGAGGAGTGGATGTGCCGGCGGGCGACCATGTTGGTCTTTGTGATGGTGAGGCATGGCCGTAGTGTGCTGATGGTGATGGCGTTGGAAGCAGTCGCCCAGCGAAGGGGCTGTGCAGTCCCTCGCCGAAGGGCCGAGCTCATTATATGAGATGTGTGTGTGGTGTTGAGTTGAAGGTCCTAGGTTGGTAGTTGGATGGAGATGCTGGATCAGGATGGAGGGATCCAGATGGTGATTGTGATGATGTTGGTGTTAGGTTTGGTTTACGGAGCGATGATGCAAGATAAGTCAAGCTAGGTTCGGTTCTATCTGGTTGGGTTTGTGGAATGGGCAAACGGGTGGCAGAGAGCTTATTATATCCATCTCAGAGGGCAGTGACTATCAGTGTCGGTTGAGTGCGGTGCTTGGTGACTCTGGTCTGTGCCTGGGCTGGGGCGTGTGAGGGAGGTGGCGCTATCTCCAGCCCGATAATCCATATCCATATCTCCCTTGCCCTGTTTGTTTAGCCTTTCCCCATTCCACAGCAGAAAAGAGAATAAAATCTTCGCCATTGATCTCCAGCTTGCTCCAGTTGAGCTAGTCATTCATGGTCATGTTTACGCTATGCCCCCCCGGTCCTCCACAGAGGCCGAGCCAGACCGGCCCGTGACTATCAGAATGGACTGCAGGCGAAGGGAAAAAAAGAAAAGGGACCCAGCTGTACGGAGCTTATCAGCCGTCACGTGGCTCATTTTAGCTTCAGCATCACCATGATGGCCGAAAGTAGCCGTTGAGGGGCGTGGGGGGTGCAAGTCCACGATAATTGGGGAGATTAGAATATGAATGGGAAGCTGGGGATTTGGCTCAGTGATTGCCGCAACAGGCCGCGATCCCAGTAAATACGTGTTATGTAATTGGTGACACTGGCAAAGCTAGCAAGCACAGGGCATTGTGGGGAAACCTTGGAGATGCATCACCAGCATTCTCTTAACTCTTTTGAGATTGACAGTCAGTGTTGGGTTGGCTTGTGCTGAGACCTTAGACGTCTTGTGACTTGTTTTGATGACGATGTGTCCGTGTCTCTAACTTTCACAGCCAACTTCCATTGTTGGTCAATGATGTGCAAGGGGGCTGACGATGATGTGTTGTTTGCCATTCGGTACTTTATGTAGATAAGGCGATATGGATAAGATATGCCGACATCCAATCCATCCACCGAATGACGAATGGGGCTCTGCTACCGTATCTCAATGGCCCTGGAACTGAGAGAGAGAAAACTGTTCGATCTCGCTAGAAGCCTTCTGCAGCGTTTGCTTATCGATGATGTCTCCATAAATGACCGACCAAAGCCGCTGGCCCGGGGCTGGTCTACGGGAGAGGCGTTTACCTAGAGAGTCCTAAACTCGGAGGGCCCCGATAACAAACGACACTAGCATATTTTTTATCTCTGAATTGATCTTGCGCCAATGGATGTTTATTCCTTTGTGCTGGTCAAAGCGATAAGTTGTGAACCATTGACCAAGTCGCGTTATATCTACATTTTGTATATTGTACATAGAAGAACCCAATTACATCAAAATGCTGGACGAGTATCATCTTCTGGCCTTACATTTGACCTCCGACCTCGCAAGAACTCGACATACCCGATAGGTCTGCCTCGGGCTAAGCCAAGCACATCTTGAATCCCACCGTACGCAAGACCAAACAACAACCCGTATCGCGCGGTCCGGGCGGCGGTTGTGAGTGACAGGCGATCTAGATGCACACGCCAAATATCGGCGCTTGTTAGCTCATCTCTTTCTGCCGCCTGCAAAGCAAAGCAAAGTAAATGTAATGTAAAAAAAAACCCTGCTCCACATCATGCAATGCCTGCAATATCTACCCGTCGCTTTCCATCATCAAAGCTCCCAAAACGCCACGCATTCCCCATATGGGGTTTTGCGCAATACCGTTTCCCTTAGTCAAGCCGAGGTCTAAAGAGATAACCTAAAGAGAGAGAAGGAAAAGAATTGACCACTTACGCCAAAGAGAAAATGCGCCGGCGACTGTAAGCGTAGCTATCGTCGTAGAAAACATGTCGCTCGCCCCGCGATATCGATCGACCGTGCTCTCAAGCGACAAAGCCAGGAAGCTCCAGAAGCCCGTCTTGAGACCCATGCGGAAGCCCTCTCGTATGCCGCCCTGCATGGCGTGGTAATTCTTGCTCTTGTGGTAGAAGTACCACCCTGTCGTCGTGTCGGGCATCTTGTGCGCATGCTCCGCCCGGAACCGCAGCTGCGCCATCTGTCCGCCCTGCGTCGCACCAAGCGAGAAGCCCACGACTGCTGACGAGAGTGTTCCCAGCATGAGCCGAACTGGCGTCGCGATGGACAGGCGCGGGTTCGTGTCCTGGGGGAATGTCAGATCCGAGGGCATTGGCATTGGTGCGCCGGGCCGGGGTGACGGCGTCAGGGTCGGCGACGGAGCGGCGGCCATTGTGGTGAAAAGACTGGACTGGGAATATCTTGTTTCTAGGCAATGCTCCTATTTTCAGAGAAGGCCGAGATTGTCGCGAGGCTCTGCGGCTAGTGGAATCTCGTCTCGGTGGTGGGATGCGGAGAACGAAGAGCCAGCCGGAGTTTGCAATCCCGGCGGTGGATGCTGCTTTTTTGGCGCCGCTTGGAGTCGGTAATGAAGAAGAGGGGTTGCCCTTGGGGTTGGAGTTGGTAATAAAAAGATGACAAGCGAAGGCCCGATAGAGATGTGTTTTTGTATCGTGAGATTTGAATATGTAATTGAATTGACTTCGCTTCGATGCTTGCCTGATGCGAACTTGAGGCTCATGCCATGATGGACAGTGCGCTCATGTCTTAGTACAGTATTCACGCACGGTCTGTATTCACATGGAGCTCGAAATGCAACGGTTTGTATATTTCAGAATGTTTAGGACTTCAAGTAGCCAGTTTCAATACTCTAAAACAAATTCCATCGAGTAGGCCAGTTCTCAGGGAGTGGACTTCAGTTACTCATTTCCTCGGTCAATGGTAGCGTACCTCCCATGGTCGGCCAGATGATTCTTTCGACATCTATTTCCACTACATGTTCCAGGGTAGCATTCGGCTTCTAGAAGCTGTCACTTTATGCCTTGCTCTCGTTCCTGGATCTTGCTGCTGAGTTGTCACAAATCCTTGACGATGACGTATCAATAGTTTAGTTCTTATAGGACAGCAATTCTGCACTCCATCTCCAGAAGCTAGGATATCCACACATCTTGATGCAGCGGTTCAAATCCTGCCTGTGTCCCTTCATCTACGCGCTCTCACGTGATGTCGCGCTGAGCTGCGCCGCGGTTAGCCCCCACCAGTCTCAATGCCCCTCATGAAGAACAAAAAGAGGCAGCTTTGAACTCAGACGTCTCCCCCAAACCTTCGAATCAAGATCGACACAATGGTACTATACAGATCGCCCTCCTCTTATGCGACTCGATGCTAATAATACCTCAGACCGACGTCGATGACGCAAACATCTCGGTGCGCTTCAAGCACGGCATCCATACGATCTACCTCTTCATCGACGCCCTCGCCCCCTTCTCCAGTGCCGCCACTGAGCTCCTCAATGTTCTGATCGAACGATACCCCGATGGGCTTACCAAGTCATTTGACTCTTCCGAGAAGACTACCTACGATGCAGACTCGACCCTTGCGTTTGGCGCATTGAAGACGCCGAATGACCCCTCGAGCGGATGGGTTAAACTCAAGACGGGTGATGGAGAGAAGACACCAGCAGCGCTGGGATTGAAGAACAACAGTCTTCTTGCCTTTGCGGTGCTGGATGAGGAGGGTGACGAGCCCGAGTTTGAGGTTGAGTGGCCGAAGGAGGATGAGGAGATTTATGAAGAATAATTCAGCAACAAATCTCGAGATTCATCCGACTTCGAATACATTTCTGCGATGGCATACGGTTTCCCCTTGACATCGTGGGGAAAATACACCCACGATGCGAGGCTGTCGTCGAGGACACGCCAGAGGACGACACCATGGAGCTCTCATGGAAGAAACATAGTTGTACGACGCCTCGCTGGGCCTACAGAATTACCGAGAAGTTTTGAAAAGAAATATTAAAGTAGATACCCAATTGAAAGCATTACATGACGTCCAACAAGGATGAGCTGAGCTTGGGTAAAGATCATCAGGGTAGGTAGCATTGCAGGTCAAAACCTCTGGGTCACATTGATCGAAATATCGCGACGCCAGAGCAGAGATAGTCAACTAAATAAAATCAAGCATATCTTTTAAGTATAGAGAAACTCGCCATTGTTTCAATTCCGTCTTACATGACTCGCTGAATCAATGATGCGGCGTTGCTCTCCCTGAAAAAGGGGTCCAAGTCGAATGACTAAGCCATTTAAACTTCACGTGTCGTCAATTCTCCAGGGGTAAGGTACCTTACCTTAGACCAGGGACCAACACCAACTCTCCTTTCCACGACCAAAGCCGTTGCGCCGCTCCCAACAACGTCCCGTTGGCCTCTCCAAAAACATCACCGACGTGGCTTGCGCATGAGGTTGACTACATGAAAGTCGTGGCTTTTCTCCGCCATGGCCTGGGCCTACTGGTGCCGCTCTCGATAGCATTCACAATCTACCTCTACATCTTCCCCATCGTCCAGGGATGCGCATTCCCCGTCGAGTCGAGAGATAGTCAGGAGGCCTATGACTTGACCAAGAAGTTTCACTGGCCTTCGAAGCCGACTACGGACGATCATGCTAAGCTTGCGCCTTTTCGACTCCTGGCGCTGGGAGATCCTCAGCTAGAAGGTGATACTTCGATCATTACGAACTACCTGGGCACTTTCCCTCATGTGCAGAGTGTTTTCAAGCATGTGACGTTTCAGACGAGTCACTGGTGCTTCCGCGAGCGAGTGCGAAAGATAATACACGATATCGTCGATATAATCATGGAGGATCTTCCCTACTACCTCATGTCGCAGCGCAAGCGGTTCGATCTATGGGGTAACGATTTCTACCTGGCGCATATTTACCGCCAAGTCAACTGGTGGTCCAACCCTACCCATGTGTCGGTCCTGGGCGATCTTGTCGGTAGTCAATGGATCGACGACAAGGAGTTTGAGAAGCGAGGCAAACGATTCTGGAACCGTGTGTTCAAGGGAACCGAGAGGTTGTCCGACGAGTTGGCGCAAACCCCGAGCAACGACTACAATATTTCCGGCGTTTTGGATGGTAGCGATGAAGCAAAGCTTTGGAAAAAGAGAATGCTCAACGTGGCAGGAAACCACGATATTGGATACGCTGGGGATTTGACCGAGGAGCGATTGGAGCGCTTTGAACGAGTTTTTGGAAAGGCGAACTATGAGCTGCGGTTCGAGCTGCCCATCACGGACCCTGAGAAGATAGCTACGATGTACTCTGATACCAACCCCGAGTCGACACGAGTCATCCCAGAGCTTCGCATCGTCGCTGTCAACGATATGAACCTTGATACACCGGCGAAGTCTCTTCCTTTACAAGATGCGACATACGGCTTCATCAACAACATCATTTCGACCGCAGGTTCTGTGCAATACGAGGGTCAATTCACTCTGATCCTCACGCATATCCCAATGTATAAGCCGGCAGGCATTTGCGTTGACGCTCCTTTCTTCGACTTCCACACTGCAGCAGACGGCGGAGGTCTCAAGGAGCAAAACCAGCTCAGCTCCGACGCCAGTCGGGGTTTCCTGGAAGGAATCTGGGGGATGAGCTCAAAGAGAACAGCCCCAGGCGGTGGCTACGGCCGCGCAGGTCTAATGCTCAACGGCCACGATCACGCCGGCTGCGACACGTACCACTACATCAACCAGACAAACGGCACAGACCCCTCCCAGCGTCAGTGGGAAGTAAAAACCTGGTCCGACGCACAAGATCTCAAGATCCCAGGCACCGATGGCATACCGGGCCGACGCGAGATCACCGTCCGCAGCATGATGGGCGACTTTGGCGGAAACGCCGGTCTGCTGAGTCTCTGGTTCGACCAGGATTCTTGGGAGTGGAAGTATGAGTACGCCACGTGTCCGCTGGGAAGTCAGCACTTCTGGTGGTTCGTGCACATCTTTGACTTCATCGTGCTGGTGTGGATGCAGTCGTACGCTGTGCTCTCTGTGATGGAGGCTTACGGTGTTGATGTGGACGGGCCGTTTTGGAGGGGCGTGTCACGGATGAAGGATTTTGTGCTGCGACGGAAACAAAGTGTCAGTGATAAGAAGTAAAAATGTGTTTGGATAAACGATGTTTGAGTAGTGAAATTTTTCTTATAGAATACAAAGCGTTCTGTTTTTTTATTTGTTTCGCTTGGGATTGCCGTTCGGTGAATTATGGTGGCTGTAACGGTGTTGGGCCGAGACATTTTCGCGATGGGGAGCTGAGTTGAGTAGATATTGCGAGGCGCAGGGCTGGAATAGGATTAGGGTTGTTGTATAAGGTGTGGTGATGGGTGTGGTACTGATGGTAACGGTGTTGGACAGAGATCAGGGCCGCGCGGCGAGGTTGTACGATTCGAAGGAAGTGTATTGATATGGTGAAGTCTTGGGGTTGAGGCTAAAGCCAAGATAGCTATTGTTTGAGGCTCTGGGCATGCGGCACTGTTTTCTAAAGCAGGACCTGCGTCTTGCCATAGTGAATATACCCAATATTTGCATAAAGTTCTGAGTTCTCGAGGCGGTCCTGATGGTGTTGAGATGGTCCTCAACGACACTCATCATGATAGACTTTCCCTGCTTACCAATACCATGAACTGGACAAACACAATATCACCATCACAAACACTTATTCACGTCTTTCAGCTGACACAAACCAAATCACAGTAGCGCCATGATGTAAAAGACTATTGCGCGTGGTCTACCACGCCGGTAGCATCAGCATCATGGTGATACAACCGTTGAGGTTGCCCAGCGACCAAGGAACTCTGCCAGATCCGGCGAAGCACCGCTATCTACCATGAAAGAAGGTTCGTTGCGCAGGATCGTGTGTAGAGTGTGATCAAAAGCAACGGCTGTTTGTGTAAGATTAAGTGATTGGGAAGGGTGACTACATAAACCCAGGACCAGACCGCTGGGACTAAGTTGAGATTCGCATGATCATACTCACACAAGACGAAGACCACTTACTGCTTGAACCATGCTGTCTCTTCAAGGACTTGGCGTACTGATGCTTCTGGGCGTCGCAGAAGGTATCCCGCGACCAGATGAAGAGCCACTTCTCAAGCATCATGCAAATATACCAAGGGACAATGGTGTACCTACCGATATGCTTGGGGCGATGAGTCCTCAGACAGACTACAGAACAATGCCGGCGGGCACTTACACCGAGACAATTTCAACAGGCCTAGTCAGGATAATCGTCGTCGATGAACCAACGCCTACAACAGGCAATCAGGCAAAATGTCCAGTTGAGTGTGATTGCACAAGGATAAAAGATAAGAACAGCGATGAGTAAGTACATGATACCAATCAGGTTTCATTGCTGACACGCTCAGATACGCACAATGCTTGACTAACGCAGCATGCAGACCATGCAGAGAGCCAAATCTGACTGCTTCATCGACGATAAAGCCAAAGCCAACATCATGTCCCGCTGAATGCGACTGCACCAAGATCAAAGACGAGCAAAGCCAAGAGTACGTTTCACCTTAACTATTACAAGGTTCACTTTATTAATGAGTAACAGGTACTTCCAATGCATAACAAACGTCAATTGTCAGAGTTGCAGAGTGGGAACCCCACCCAATTAAACAAACACGTGAAAACAGGTTATCATTGCATGTGGTGGTATTTGGTAGCTGACACTGACACTATCGTATGATGATGGATAGGTAGCTAGATAAAAAAAAAGGTGGACAAAAGAAAAAAAAAGAGAATGCGTTTCTTTTCACCCGAGCTTGAGAACAAATGCAACGCTAGAATCCGTGAATTAAGCTATGATGTTGACGTTGTTGGTGGGATTAACAGCAGCAGTCGAAGCACTCAAGACAACACTCGCAGGTCTCGCCGCAGAGCCAGCAGCAGCAGAGTGTAGCGAGACTGTAGTTTATTAGTATTATTGATAGCGTAGTAGACAGTGAGGAAGGCTTACCATGTGTATAGACAGCCATGGCTCTTCTCTTCTTGTTGTGGTGGTGGAGGGCCTTGCTGGTACTGCATCTACGTATTGTTAGAAACTGGTGATCTTCCCCTTGAGCTTCATGAACTTACTACAGGCGGAGGGCCTTGGGGATATCCGCCCTGCTGAGGGGGGTAGTAGCCCTGAGGTTGCTGAGGGTAGCCGTAGCTGTCCAGACGTTAACTTCCGCTTCTTGAGTCTTCTTCCTGTGGCTGAGAGAGAGCTTACCCTTGTTGGTTGGGATCCATTATGACAGATGTGGTTTATGGGATTTGGGAAATGTGTAGATGCGATGGCAGAGTTGGAGACAGGAAGAGAGAGCGTCAAGTTATATTATTAGGCCCCATGTGTTTTACTTTCCATCTGGAGCGGAAGCAAAGGGTCACAGGGGGCGCAGTTGCAGACGAGACGAGACGCCAGATGATCTGTATCCTTCTTGGCTCTTTGCTGTGACCTTGGCGTAATAACGGGAATCCCGTGCACCAAGGCCGATTTAACCGTACAGCAGTCTTGGCACCTTCAACACAGGCACTTTACTGATTGACGCTCACTATGAAGTGCCAGTAACTCTTACACTGGCCTGACTGGCTTGCACTAACTGCTAGTTAGCGACGGTTATGCCGGCACGTTCCGTTACGAGTCGGCAAATAATATTGGGTTTTGACAGCCTTTCTCACTCTAAAATGTTAAATTGCAGTCTCTGGACCGTCCTCAGCTAAGGGTCTTGGAGCCTCCACTGCGAATTGACGTTACAGGGGTCTAGCGCTTGGCAATTGCGCGTCCTCCATGGCTGAGCTTCACTCCTGCATAAAGGGTCCTCCTTGGCGTAAGAGGTTGGGCTTGAAGATTGTAGACTAGCAAATGCCTGACAGAGCACGAGTCAAGTTTGTTAAAGCGCTAGCATGAGGATTATGAGCCACAGCTCTTCATAGGGTCTTCCGTATAAGTTGTTCATCGCTACGGAGCTCTCACCGTATTCTTGATAAAGAGCTGATCCTCAGGCTCAGGCACTGCACTCAGCCTTGCTATATGTCCCGTTCTTGTCTTGCCCTGTCTTGTCATGAAACACTCCTTGCCAGTTGCCGCTGTATTCCCGAACCCTGTACGATCAATGCGCGCGCGTACAGTATGTACAGGTACCGCCACGATTTACGAATACAACAACGGCGAATGAATTGAAGCTGTCTAAAGCCGCGGGGACCGATTCCTTCTAACGCGCGTTGTTTAGCCACTGAATATTCGCTTTCGGCTGCGGCTGCGTCGTGGAGCTTGTCCCAGCTTTTGTTGTCTTGGACGAGAGACTTATCGCCGTTACGTTGTATCGCTTAGCTACCGGTTTGCGCCGCATTCGGTGCCCGACAAATGCAGCCGCCGACAAAATTTGTGCTAATTGATGGGCGCCGTTGGTTCATGCTAACACACGTTGGGTGGTTCTCAATCGTTGCTATCTTTAGTGATCCACCTTCTCACGCATGATTAGAGAGGTGTCTTCTTGAGTGCATCTCGGCGCAACATGCAGCTCTTCCAAGCGCTTTGATTTGCGCCTGGCTTTTGGTGACTCAACCTGAGCGAAGCGGGCGCAGGAAGGACAACGATGCGGCTCACGGACATGCAGCCAACCGATCAACATGCTCCTTAATCTGCAGAGCAGCTTCTTTCGAACTCAATTTCGTGACATCCAGCACCAACTCGGTCTCTTTCCCGAAGCGATAGATTGTCTCGTTCTCCAGAATCGGTCTCAATATGTTCTCGTCAATAAGCTTCGCACCGATGTTTGCAACCCGCGTTGGGTTGATCGCTCGCTTTATGTTCTCCTCAATCTCGCACTCCAGCACGATCGATATGAACGAAACGCCTCTCTTGCCCGCCGCAGCTTCGTAGTCCTTCGCGCCCATTTCTCCCGCTGCGCTTGCCTCTCGCGCATCCGTAAAGATCCACGTTTTATTCTTCGTATATTCCGACGTTGCGATCTCGTCCAGGACGTGTCGCCGTAGACCCGTTCGCATCTCCTGGTAGCCTGGAGATGAGCGCTCGACGAGGGCATCGATGGGATCGATGAGGAGGTGATTGTGGTAGACCTTTGAGTCGGGGAGCAATTGTTGGAGCTCGTTCGCGATCGTGAGCTTCCCGATACCGGGGTAGCCGTTGATGTAAATGAAGCAAGGCATAATTCGTCAGTGCGGGTGCGATGCCTGACAGCAGGTCTGTGAATGCGATGTTCGTACTGGCTTTTCGCTCTAAGGGTTCGTTGATCGTCGAGGAATTGCGGACGTTGGTATTCGTAGTCCGACGAAAGGTGAGTCACTGTTATGCTTTTAACAACTACCAAGTCCTCCCAATGTGGCCACTCAACATCGCGCAACAAAAGCTTAAGTCGACGACACAAACTTTGATCATGCAACCAATCTTCGTAAATCCTGCTCAAGAGGATCAAGCACTCCAGCAATCACATCCCCTTGAAAACAACATGAGTTCCCAGACGTACCAATTTGTATATCCGATCGTGGGCATCGCTCAACCACATTGTAATATCCGGAGCCACCAGTCATCATGACTCTTCCCAAAAGCTTATTGGCAGCTTCGTAGTCAAGGATATGTCTCGGTAACCCGGGCTCTAATGTTTAAGTCTTGGGTGAATCCAGAGTTGCTATTGACTGGCCAAGAATGAGCTCAATTAGTAGGATGCCGAGGTAGAGCATAAACGGGTTGGTTGGTGATACTGATGCGTTGACCCTGGGATATTCTGGGAAGTGTCTGAGGACAAAGACATGCTGGAATTGATGAACACCACCCTTTTGGGCGATGAAGATATCCTCACTTCTCGGAATATCCGCAACCCAAGGCGTGCCTTGCATCTGTAAGACACCACAGGCAATCATCCAAGCCAGGCGTAGCTTGTCACCGTAGAGCAGCGCTGGATCTTGGAGGACTTGCTTTAGTGGTACTAGAGACCATTCATCACAAGTGCCCAGACATTCGAGTGTATAAACATCGTATTTCTGAGTTTGGGTCATGTAGCAGTGCTGAATATGCCCACATCTTTCGCCCTGTTTTCTCTTCCCCATCGTATGCATTGCTTCGCAGAGATTGCTGATGTGTTTGGAACAAACAGGCTCTGACATTGTTCTAAGCGTGTTAAGTGTGAGATTTGACAAGGCTGATTCGATGACAACTGTTTGCGATTGCTGGCTGTTTGTGGAAGAGGTAGTTGAGGGAACACAAAACCCAACTGTCTTCCTCGAAGTGGATGTACTCTGTGCTGTGAAAGAAACCGTTGACGTCTTTGAGTCCTCTCTGCTCCTCAAGAGAATTTCATTCCATTGCTTCGAAGGATTGACTTGTGATCCCGTCAAGTACGAAACTGCAAGGCGGAACTGCAACTCCTTTATGATATCCTCATCTTCATCCTCAGGAACAACAGTCCGTGATGGCGGCGTAAGCCTCAAACCAACATCGTGTAAGCCAGAGCATTTACAAGTCATCGTGGATCGTAGTGCATGATATATGCCACTCAACATTCCGTTGACGATTTTGTTGAGTCTTCCTTGAGATCGAGACTTTCTTTGTGACTCTAGATCCTTGTCTAGAAAGGCTAGCCTGTGAAGAGCAGAGACGCCGTCGCGTATTCTAGTAAGAGCTTCCTCATGGTTTGACTTCTGAAGGATAAATATCGCCCGCTTGAACTGCTTTTTTATCGAAGAGCTTTCGTCCCATTCAGCCTGTTCCAGTTAGCTGAGGCACGCGCAAGGTTGACCATAGCTTCATACCTTGCCGCCTGGGCCAACATTGAGCTTCTCCATCATCTCCTCGATAGCTTCCCTCATGTCCTGCACGCGATCGTCGAATACCTGCAACGATGACCAGAGCCTTAGACGCAACTTATTAAAGATTTCTTCTTCTCTCCAAAGATCTCCGAAAGGGTCCCGAATCATTTCCTCGATACGTGTTTGTGGAGCAATTCCCGTTAGGAGCTTCTCGCATATGTCTCGAAGACTGAGATGCTCAGTCTTGAGACTCAAGATGAGGCTCCTAAGGATTCGCTTGTAGGATCGCAAATTCTGCAGGGTGCCGAGACAGTTCATGTAGCATTGTAGTGCAGAAACCACGATAGGTATGCTACCGAGCACGATGCCGGCGACTTCGAAGCCAGACATTGAAATGAAATCTCTTTAGACGCTGATGGAGAGACGAGAATGCGAGGGAATAATTTTGAGGCTCTGAGTCTGGTCTTTTTCAGCTGCCCTGATTGAGGGTTGAAAAGAAGAGGGGTTGCGGCTGACATGCAGCTGAATGTTGATCTGACCAACAGCACCTGCAGATAACACCTTCTCATGGGTCATCAGAGGGCGAGTGCTACCCCGATCTTCTTTCCACATTCTCTGGGTCGATGAATCTCGAGGGTAGCAGCGCACTGTCTTAAGTCCTTGCAACACCATGAACACTATTGCTGGTCGCGTCTCGGCTTGTCTCCGAGAGTTCCATAGTCTCTGCAGCTCTCCTACCATATGGGAAAATGGCCCCCCAGATGGTGATGGCCAGACCGATATATCACTCTTGAAGCTGCAAAACGAGCTGAGCAGATTCAAAGTCTGGGGTGGAAACATTGGCGCTCATAAAAAAGGAAGAAGCTCTCTCGATCACAGGCTTCGGGATGCGTTAAATATCCGAGACCAGGTGGCTGAGCTTTTGGAGGACTTGAGGGAGTCTTTAAAAGATGGTAAGTCTGTTCGATTGAGCTGCTCAAGATTCTCTCTGACATCAACAGCCAAGGACATCCTTACGGGACAATTAACACCATGGGACCAAGACCTGTCCCCAGCTGAGTTTTCAGATGACGATTCCGACGATGAATCCTTTCAAGTCGACGCATCCGGACCGTCTGAGCTCTCGCAAATATTTGCTACCATTGTTGAAGACATCAACTGCTTATTCAGACTTTCGGTATCCATTCACAACCCTGCTCCTCACGATCGCTTCAAGAAGGCCTGCTTAACCGATACATCTGGCTATGAGCCATTTGACGTCCAGCATGTGTGCAACAAATTCTCCAAAGCCCCGAAACCGATCGCCGAGAGACTTGGAAAGGCTATTTCTCGACGAAGGCAGTACTTCAAATACAGAGAACTTCACCATAACAAGCTGTCAAGTGGGCTTGAACTCGATGGCAAGGACCAAATGCAGAGTACAGTAGCCCCGTCGTTGCCGAAGAAGCTCGACTTGAATGAACCCATCTCTTTAGAGGAGGATGGAGATGAGGAGGATGGAGATGATGCATCAGATACCGGAAGATCACAGACGTCTTGGGCAACATCTGCTGCGAATCCGGAGAGGCGGAAGATACCTGCCCTTCCAGCGGAATCCGAGAATGGACCATTTGAGTGCCCATTTTGTTTTATGATGGTGTCCATCGCATCGAGGAATCATTGGAAGTTAGTTTCCCTTCCCTTGGCAATATGGAGGTTACAAACCTGAGCCCGCAGGAAACACGTATTCTCAGACCTGTTTCCTTACGTTTGCGTCGAGCTGGGCTGTCCCGCCCCGGACCAAGACTTCCAGAGACGTCACCATTGGGCGGGCCATGTCAAGAAATATCATTGGAAGACATGGGCCTGCACGCTTGGATGCGAAAAGACCTTTGAGTCTTCGCAAGACATGAAACAGCATTTAGCACAAAAGCATACAGAAACAGCGGAATTGACTCACCTCGTCAGTCTTCTCACCATGTGCGAGAGGCCTAAGTCAGAGAACGAGCCAGCAGACTGTCCTCTGTGCGGAGAAAGGCAATTTTCGTTTAAACAATACCAACGGCATGTCGGTCGCCATCAAGAGGATCTTGCTCTATTCGCACTACCCCATCTTCCAGGGAGAGAAGACGACAAAAACGAAGAGTCTGATTCTGAGTCTGAGGGAATAGCAGAAGTGGAGTCGGAAGAACAAGACGAATTGGAGAAAGAGAGCCCTTATGTTGCCTGTCTTTCTGACAAGGGCGGAGATGAGGCTACAGATGCATCTGAGCGAAGCAACCGATTTGTCCTCGCTCCCGCCCATGCCATAAACGAAATGGTTGGTAGAACAGGCCCCCTTGTACCCAGGCCTCTCTCATGGGCGTGTCTAACACCGTCCTGTCAAGATTATCGTCATACATGGCCTACTGAAGAGGAGAGGGACCGTCACTACCGCGATAAGCATTCCGAAACCCCTTTCATGTACAAATGCATGTTTATGCCTTGCCCTTACCGGTCAAAACGAGAAATGAACTGCAAGCAGCACATGGAGAAAGCTCACGGTTTGATCTATATCCGTCCTCAGAAGACTGACAAGAAGCTGCTTTCGATATCAGACATGGGCATAGATACGGCCATTGGGAAGCCGGAAGAACCACTGGACACAGGCTCTGCAGATGAGTCTTCTGAGGGCGGAAAAGACCCTATAATGCACCACCGCATCGAAATGAAAGCCCCTATCCTGAACAGAGAAAGTTTCGATCCCGCCAATGTTGACGTTCTGCACCTTAGACACAAGGAATCTTTATACACATTGAAGTTTCTACGACATGATATTAGAGATGGTAAGCTGCGAGTGTCCAAGATCAGAGAGCTCGCAGCGGGAATGACACATGTTCCTGAGAGCCTCAGACATCTGGTCGAACTTTCTTGCAAAGACACTAAACTGCAGATCGATGGTACGCCTATCCGAAACTATGGGGTATCAAGGGGTGATACAATAAAAGTTGAAGCACCGCAGTTCAGAAAGTCTGGTCAGTTCAGCGGTTCAGCTAATACTGATCTTGTGCTGGATAGTGGGCACGACACTGAGTGGAACATGGAATTCGAAGGGAAAACAGAACGTGACGAACGACGAGCAGAGTTCTCCTCGGAGTTACAACAAAGAGCTATGGTGGAATCTGGTGGCGACCAAAAGGCCCCTGCAAACTCTAACCAGGAGGATAAATCAAGGAAAGAGACAGATCGCAGAATGACAAAGACAGGATGTCTAAGTGAGTCAACTCCTCTCCCTATCATAATTCAAGAATAGCAATATTAATATAAGCTTGACAATAGCTTGTCGGGAGCGTCGGATAAACCGCGATGAAGAAGGGCCAATATGCAATAACTGTAGGAAGACTAAACGCCGTTGCGAGGGCTACAAACAACGTGTTACCTTTAAGGAAGCCATGGATGCTATGCAAGGAGTGCCACTCCCCAAAACCGACTCAGATCTCGAGATGATGGATGCCCGCTATGTTTCTGGACCTATCCAATCATCTACAGAGGCCGACGACAAGGCCATAAAAAGTTCTACACCTGGAGTTAGATGCCCCACCTGTGCCTTGGAAGGTAAAGAGATATGGGTTCTTCCCGAGCGCTGTTGTGGATATTGCGGAACGCCATGTGTCGGAGAGGCTACTCTAGACATTCATGATTCGTTCAGAGCGACAAATCTCAACGATGACAAGGAATGGTTCCCTTTATTGACAGCGGTAGGCGCCAGTGATAGCAACAAGGAACCGCTGAATTCAACTCCTGGAGCTCCCGAGAAGAAGCAAATATCATGCCCGAGCTTTTCGTTCAATGGTTATTGCATGGATGGAGCTGAATGCCCATTCATGCATGATCCGGCTATGATATCTACATCCGATCCGTCTAGCACGCGAACTGGCACCGCAGGGCCTTTGCCTGATTCCGACCTAATGACGGACAGTAACGAACTCAAGGTTTGGAAGGCTTTGTGTGCGCTACAGGACGAATTACAATACGGATGGTCTCCAATATGCACAGAAGCCATTCGCTCAGACGATGGCTCAACAAAAAAGAGAGAAGAGCGGCTCGGACTCATCAATGGTATTCATTCTAATATCATAAAGAAGTTGAGGCGAATTGAACAGGTCAGTCTGCCTGCTATCATGGCAAAGAGAAGCCATGTAGAGGTAAAGGTCGACGAGCTTTTAGCAAGGCTTGGTGTGGAGTCAATGACTGGAACAGATAGCTATCAGATAGTATAGTTATGGGTAGGCTGTAATTTGATTTTGTTGTCTCACCACAGCCTATGTCGAAGTACCATGAATGAGTCGTGTGTTGACCCCAAGAGAATTTGCTGGCTGCTCAAGAGATCACGAAAAGCGCCAAGGTCTGCAGATATCACTCTGGGAGCGTGTGAGACATACCACTGCGAGTGAGACCATGTTAAACGCCAGAAAGAGATAACGGTATCCTTTATAGATTCCGCTGCCAAGCTGCTTATGGTGCCTGAGGAAAAAGAGACCAGGTTGAGCTTATTTGTCTGGTAGGCTTGGTGTCAAGATGACTAACTTAAGTGTCAAAGCTGGTTTTAAGAGACTGGACAGATGATGGATCAGGATGACAATGATATGAACTTGATTATGAGCCAGCGGTCTGGAGAATCTCTGAAGCACAGTGATGGTTCGTCAAGCGAGGAGCCTGTGTTTAGTCGGAATTTTGACAGCTAGCTAGGTCTCCGGGCCGCCCGGGCCGTTATCCTAATTAGTGGGTCGGCTTCAACAACGACCAGGGAAACCCCCTCCCCTTGTCATATGATATGATATCATGTCATGCTTGCTCTGTTTGAAAATGAATGCTAGAAAAAGGCCTCAAATCTCAGAAATGCATTTACTTCAAGCTCTCCCCCCTCTCATGGTGTTGCTTCTGCTGTTATCTTTCCCTGCATTTGACATTTCATGATCATGTCGAACCAATCTGCAGGAGATACAACGACACCCGAGGTGCCGGGACTAACCACTGCCAAGCCGAAGTCCCCGTCGAAGTCCCCTTCGAAATCGCCGTCAAGATCTCCACCGGCTCAGGGCGAACTTGGCCCTGCCAACGATTCTGATGTCAGTCCTTTAGGCCCTTTTACATCGATGAAAGTACTCACTCGAACAGCATGAATCTCATGGGGATGCCGACTCTTCCATCGGGACCGATACGTTAGTAGCCGTAGAGAGAGCCAATATCCCACATTTTTGACAGTCCTCGTAGGGAGAGCTCAACCGCCTCTGTTTCTGCTAGCATCCTCGAGTACCGCCGCAGCCAAGGGCGCACATACCACAGCGACAAATTCACAGCGAATTACTTCTTCCCCAACGATGATCAACAAGTTGAGTCTATGGATTTGACGTAGGACTTGAACCATGCCCCAAGGTATATCAACGAGGTGCTGACTGCACAGCAGACACCATTACTTGACCCTTCTTTTGGACGGCGAACTGTTTCTTGCCCCTCTCAAACTTGATTCTACACAGGTGAGGTGCTCTGAAAACCTCCAGGCTGGCTGAAAGTAGCTGTGCTGATTTGTACAACGCTTCTTGAAGCGAGTTCTAGATGTTGGTACCGGTAGTGGTAAGTTCTCATCTCTCCCTGCTTGAATCCACTAACAGCTTCGCAGGCATCTGGGCCATGTATGTCGTTATGACAAGTCCCGGCATTGCTCATGCTTACAGATTATAGTGAATTTGCCGACCGATATCCCAACACAGAAGTATTTGGCACAGATCTGTCCCCTTGCCAACCCCAATGGGTACCCCCGAATCTTCGGTTCGAAATCGATGATGCCACGCAACCCTGGACCTGGAAGGAAGATTATTTCAGCTTCATTCATATCCGATATCTCTTTGGTGCTGTCAAAGACTGGCACGGTCTCTTCAGAGAGGCATACCGATGTTGTGCACCAGGGGGTTGGGTCCAGTCAGGCGAGGCCGACGTCACATTCCGTAGTGACGATGGAACTACGGAGCTGGAACCCGTTTTTAAAACCTACCAGAAGCTCTTTGAAGACGGTAGTCGGATTCTAGGGAACCCCTTCTTCGTCCACGATTTACAACAGAAAGCTTTTAAAGAAGCTGGATTCAAAGATATTGAGGCCGTTGATTACAAGGTATGTTTGTCTGAAATTGACTGCAGTTGGCTAAAATGGTATTTTGCAGTTCCCTATCGGCGGTTGGCCCAAGGATCCAAAACTTGCCGAGGTTGGGCGGTTTGTCAAAGCCACGCTGGAAAACGATTTGGAGGGTAAGACAACCAACCTTTGACTATTGATAGGTTTCTCACGCCTGATAGGTTACACTCTTATGATGTGGCAAGACGTTTGCCAATGGCCAAAAGATGAATACCAGGTGTTTCTCATGAGTTTGCGTAAGGCAATACGCAACCCAAAGGTTCATAGTTACATGACTGTACGTTACGTGTACGGTCGTATGTAGGCTAGCTATGTTGGTGATCTTCAGAGAAAATGTCTTGCGGTTTGGGTGGATTTCTTCTGTGTCTTGATTCTTAGCTCCGAGCCACAGGTCTCAGACTACGAAGAAGACATCTAAGGTTTTAAACGCGGGAGGACAGACAACTAGCCAGGAGTAATTTGTTGTTGGGCTGGTGAAATACACAGAAAATGCCTCAATTTATTGTTATGAAAATACTATCTGGAATCATCCATTAGGTTATGGTGATTTCCTCCCAGCTGTTATCCTTTATCGCTTCGCCTTCCATGATTCCGTGAACATAGCAATCCCCGACCATTTGATAAGTACCGTCAGCTCGAGGCCTCATAACCAACGGCACCGGACAAGCCGAAACCACCCAGACACTGTCTCCTTCTAGTGCAGACGAGAAAGCCAGTCCTAAATGCCCTTCGTCTGTCAGGAAAACTCGTCGCTGAGCAGCATATGTTCCTAGTAGCGACGCGTACTTAGCAGCTGGTATAAACGTTTCTGCAAGCTCCTTAGCTACTACGGACGTCCACTCCAAGTCAAACTCCTCAGAAAAACCCCCCAGTGAGCAGGTCCTCTCCATGAATGAAAATATTGACGCCAGCTGTGAGTCTGGAGGATCAGAGGCACCTAACTTTTGCAGCATCTGTTTGACCCATTCAATACTTGGAAGCATATCGTAAGCTTCGTCCGTATCCCGGGCCACAAGAGACTGGAAGCTTGTCAATTGTCCCAAGATTGAAAGTCGCTGGGCGACTGTTATGAAGCTGTCCCAGACCCGCAAGTATTGAAATAAGATGTAGCATAGCCAGGCTTTGAAGGAAGTACCAAGCTCAGAGATATCTATTGAATCGTGTATATTTGCGCCAAAGATGAAAGTACGCCAACAAGCTTCAATGCTGAGCTCTCCAGTTACCTTGTAGCGCTCGCCGCACCGTAGTAGAAGGGCTGAAAAGGGTTCGACGTGGAACAAGTAAGGGAGTGCGTAGAATGGGTAAGACCCTGGAAGGATCTGTCCGATACGCTGGGCCTGCACAGAGAGCCTCGAGCCAGTAATACTGAATCCCAGAGAGCCAATCTCGCTGTATAGTGCTGCGTCCAATCGAACTTTGCCTCTGGCCCAGGGGAAAAGGATAGGGGCAGTTCTTGCAGCAGATGGCTCGTTCGAGAAATTAGGCACCCACGAGGGTAAATCCCCTGAAGGTAAGTTCAGTGCGCCATGGTGAAATTCTGCAATCCCAGCCAAGGAGATGAAACCGAGGTGATTACAATGATTTAGGATGTTAGCCGTTGCGGCTGTAAATACCTCAGTAACTGAAGCATCGTAATTAACTTCCAGATCGCATCGAGGAAGTCCCATATGGCTCGCGGCAATATTGACCATTCCCAGTAACGAATAAACCCGATCACGAGCATTCGTTACCTTGAACTTGTGGCACACCATCATCATGTACGCCAAGTGAGAACTGGCGGTCGTTTTCCAATTATCAGTGCCGGTGAGATCCTCGATAACAGAAATCTGTGAATGATCTTGGGGCTTTTTCAAGCTTTCGAGGGACATCCTGATCACGGTGATAAAGTGAATGGCGTAGGGTCCTGGCGTCCATGAAATCTCCTCCACCTTGACCATGGCCAATGTCGCGTTGGGATACCAGCCTAGTCTTTGAATCATCATCAATGCTGAGGCGAGCTGTTCCCAAGAGATGGGTTCGCTGTTTCCTAGGAACACAAACGTCTGACGAGCTAGGACGGTCTCTTGAATCACCCAAGCTCTACGGAACCAATTCCGGTCCAGAAGATCGACATATGGCTTCCAGCTTACAGAGGGAATAGGCGGAAGGCCTGAACTTTCGAGTTCGCTTTTGTTTGGGCTCACTTTACTTCCATGTGTCTCCTCAGCCAAGCTGGAAAGTGCCGTTGTCAGACGAATAGCCTCAGCTGCCTCTCTTCCGCCATCACCGAGCCAGATATCGACTCGGGCTGCCATGCCGTAAATCTCGCTCATAATGCCAACCTGGATCTCGCGCTCCCTTTGGTTAGTCTGATCAATACATATTGCGTCGATCCACAAGTACCAATCGAATTCCTCGAAGCGTTTGAGAGCACCGAATAAGTTTGGTTGGACGTAGAATCTATGGCCGTTGACCAGTATGCATGAGTCGGAGTCGGTACGTTTGCCTTCTCCCACTGGTGCACCCCATGTATAAGACAGTGCGTGGTAACCAAGTGCTTCTGCCTCATCTAGAGAATGAGTGGTCACGTCGATGTTTAACCTCTCTGATAAGAGGCTGCGTGTTCGCTGACGGATTTTGACCAGACGAATATGTGTCGAATCGAGTGTTGATTCATATTTGTACTTAGTACTGAATGTACTGCTTCTGCGGAGAGTTGTCCACGACGAGGAGCGCATTCTTGAAGGACGGAGTCGAGATTGTAACCTTGGCTTGTGAAGTTGATTTCTTGGCTGCATAACTACAAAAGAATGATCTCATAGATAGATGTTGAGACTGCGAGAGTCATTTTGAAACCCCCCTTTTCTCTGCATGGATATGTAGTGTCTAATTGGTTCGTTGTTACCGCGCGCTTAAGTTTCGCAGAACCAACACATTTGAAGCTATAACCAGTTGAGCCGCCATCCATGACAGGCTAGTCTAATGCTGGCAGAATCCGATCGCAAGATCGCATAAAGTCACAATCTCTAAGAAACCTGATCCACACCCTCTGATTCAATTTTCAGTTGCGACTTATTGGCCCAATATCAGATCTGTTTCTTGAGGTTGGCGCGGTTCAACTTGGCCCTCTGAGCCAGCATATGCCCAAAGAGGATGTAAAATGCTATGATATGAATCAGTATAGACATAATATGCAGGTTGTCATAGCTCACGTACCTGGAACGTAGATGGCTAATCCAAGCCAAAGTAGATACTGATACGCTGGATTCCGAGCTTGAGATGGCTGGATGACTTCATACACAAGCTTCATCTCTGAGAGAATACCAATGGGGTAGAGAACAAGGAACATGTTGTATCTGTGAACAGTCAGCCTCTTTCACTTATCACATTTCGTCATGACTCTCACCTCAGCCATGTCAAACCACCTAGCACAAATCCCGTCCCCGTCTGAAGAGTAAAGTAAAAGTATCGAATCGCATCAGCCGCATTCCAAGCCATGAGCATAAGACTATACGCAGTCTCTCTATAGCCAACTTCCGGATAGTTTCGCGTAATAGCCCAGACAATGGTGTTTCGACCAGCGACTTGCAGCGCCGTTGTAGCGGGAGCTGCTCGGACAAGACCAGTGACAGCATGGATGATTTCCATGACAGTGAAAGTCTCAGTCCATCGCGCTATAATGCTGAGTTCATCCCACACAGCGCCATTGCCTTGGGTTAACCACAGATAGGTCGTTCTGAGCAAGAGTGCTGTTCGGAGAATGACTGAGAGAGTGTTGTAGAGGAATAAATATGTGGATGGCTTAGACTTCGAATCAGACGTTGGTCGCGCCATCTTTACTTTTGATAATGAAGTCTGAAGGTGTAAGATGGTAGATTCAATTACGGAGCAGTCTTATGGAAAATTCCACGACACGCTAGGAAGCCCACTAAGGCGGATTGAGTAATACCGAGGCTGACGCTTGAGACCTTCTAAATCGAGATGCTACCCCAGATATCAAATGGAGACAACACGACTTATCTCGGAGGCAAATAACTCGATATGCTGAGATATATTCCTGTGTCTGGGAATGAAAACTCTGATATGTAACCCGTACGGAAAAAAACACTTAGGTAAATTTAAGCAAATTTTATGATAGACTTGGGCAAGCTTGTGTGTAGATGTTCTACACTAGATACATAGTAGCAAATAATAGGCCGGCTGGCTTAGGCAGCCTTTTAGCTCTGTTTAAAACTTATTTCTCACATTCAACCCAGTCAGTTGCTAAAAGACGAGCTTATGGCTTATCTTAGTAAATCTTAGTAAGTCAGAATACAGTTATAATACATTCACTATGATTGCATATTCTAACCCGCATTGGCCAGAGAGTTAAAGAAAGGTAATGAGCGTAGGCTTGTTCTTGATTGATGGAGACTAAATGAGTGTGTTCTATCTACTTATGACGAATGTGTGTACATATAGTTTCAGGATCAGTTGCAGTAAACTAATCATATGGTCTAGGTCAAGGATCGGACCGAACAGTCGACACCTTAACCTTGTGGAAATGGCCCAGTACAGAGAGTTGAAGCATGTAGCTACTTATCGACTGCCAACGTGGCCTTGGTGGGTAGCCCGGGTATGGCCATCTCCTCCGCAGATGCAAACGCACTTTCCTGCAAGATTTGGAGAAAAGAACCAGGCCGCAGGTGTAGATGCCAGAGCCTTTGGGGCCCTGGAATGATAGTTAGCACAACAAAAACCCATAATAAACAAATAGAGTGGGGGAACATACATCGTCAGGGTGCAAGTTGATATTAGCGCGTCCTGCGGTGATTTCGACACGACCTTCGAAGTCGTCACCTAGATAGACACAGAGGCCGAAGAGACCAACAGCATCTTTATGGTGAAGCAGAGAGTTGAAGGATCTGATTAACTCGTTGTACTTGGGGTCATTTGGTGACTCAGACTCATCACCTGCAGCGTCCGGAGAGCAATGGAACTCGCAAGGAAGACAATTATCGTCTTCCGAAAAGAGCCAGCTGCTTGGCTTAGCCTTATCAAGCAAGCGTGTCCGGGGACAGATATTCCACGGTATTCAACAAGTCGCTCATCTGAGTTCATGTCAGAATGGCGACGATTGAGAACGATGCCAAAGGCGTCTTCCAACCTTTACCACTAAACGCTAATAGAATTACTGTCCCAAAAACCTGACCGTGTAAAATGAATCTCGTGGTCGCCAACTACAATATTACCACAGCCCTCAAGTAGGCTTTCGGCTGGTAGTAGGCTCCTCCTTGCGGCAGTGCTTGACGATCCAGGGATGTCGGAGGACGTCGTCGAGTGGCAATCGTTTTTGGGGGTCGACAACGAGTAGCTGGATGCAATATTAGTTAGCGTTTTGCTTTGGGGCCATGGCAGGATCAAAACCCACCCTCTGGATCAGATCTGTCGCATCATCGCTAACGAATTTAGGTACTTTCATGTCCGCTTTCGCTATCCTCCGGTGCGTCATCACAATATCATCCTCAAATGGCGCCTCGCCCACTAAAAACTCATACGCCAGAACCCCCAAGGACCAAAGATCAACCTTCCTATCATAGGCATAATCAGAGATTTTTGGGTTGACCATTTCAGGCGGCAGGTAGTCAAGTGTGCCGCAAAATGTTGTCCGTCGGTTGCCAGGTGCATGAACACTCCAACCAAAGTCAGAGATCTTAATCTCACCATAAATACCTAATAGAATATTCTCAGGCTTAATATCACGATGGATAACATTCTTGCGGTGTAGATACTGTAGTGCGCTTGCCATTTGTGCAACATATTGCGCAGCTCTTGGCTCAGGGAACCGGCCCTGCTTGCGCAAGTGCTTATAGAGCTCGCCTTTGCCAGCGAACTCTAGGATAAGCACGATGCGTTTGCTGTCGTGGAAATGGCCGTATAGTCTTAGGACATTGGGATGGCGGAGATGAGACTGAATCTCAATTTCACGCTGCACCTGCTTTTCGACGCGATTCTTTTGCAACTCGCACTTGTGAAGGACTTTCAACGCGCAAATGAATCCATGCTCACGCTCGCGTGCCAGATACACACGGCCGAACTTGCCTTTGCCTAACGGCTTGCCGATCTCAAACATACCCAGATGTAATGCCTTTGCGATGGGCCTCTCGATGAGAGCAACTGGTTTGTACTTCGCCCCAGTCTCCGAGGCTAATCTTTGAGTGCTTGCAATATCTTTTGAACTCGATGGCGCTGGAAGTGCTGGGTCGCGTGTTGATGCCTTTTGCTTCTGGTTTTGGAGCGCGACCTTGACGAGATTTGTGCAGTTCGACTTTTGCGGAGGCGGCATCATACTGATCTGGGCCTGTGTGGGGATTAGCTTGACTGGATTGGCCAAAGTATATGAGCAGGTACCTTTCTGGATATCTTATCCTCGCTTTCGGCGTCATCGTAGATCGATATGCGCTTGAAGCTTGCTTCTATAGAAGAAATCGCCATGGCTGCAAGCTGTCGTGGGAAAGAAGTGGATAAAGAGAAAGCAGACTTGGCTTGGGTGATTTTGCTGTCCAGAATACTAACTTAAAGGTGGAACGTTGCAACGATGCATCATTAGAGACACGGGCAGATTGATTGTTTATCCTCGAATCCGGCGTTGCCTGGCAACCAGGGCACTAATGCCGCCCTATTTCGAAACCCCGTACGGCCCCGGATTTACGGAGTATCAGCCGGACATCCGACCTAGCTAAGTACCCTGATCTGGCTAGCTCCTTGACAGAGAATATAACGCTCCATAGGTACATAAGGAGCTCTACTTCCCCCCAGTCTATGATAGAAATTGAGGCTCTTTTGACCCTTCTTATGTGACCCTCTGCTGTACGTGCCACAATAAGAAATACTAATTAAACAACAAGTCAGAAACTTAAGGTTAACAGCAAACCTCTCGATAGAAGAGCCGTCAAGATTCCTTGTCCATACACACGGGTGCGACCAGTCACTGCAGTGCAGCTGGATCTGTGAATCTTGCCATTCGACGATCGAATACGGTGTTATGGATAGTCTTCTCTAATTTGACTCCGGAGTCAGCAGTGATGACAAATGGGAATTCCAGTGCAACGATCCCAACCGCGGCTCAGACTGGGATAAGTACGAGAGCAAGGAGCTACTCCAGAAGCTTACAGCGCTAGAACCATTCAAGAATCTCAATATCCTGATTCTAGGTGAGACAGGCGTTGGAAAATCCCCCTGGATCAACGCGTTTCTCAATCATCTCACCTATGAATTCATCGATGACGATTTAGACGCCGAAGACTTATAATGTGTCGTTCCATGTTCTTTCCAAACGCAGACAGCTATTGGCGGCAAGTTTGTCGAAACGGAGATTAAGATTGGCTCTAGTCAATCAGAAAAGGATGGATCTGGAGGACAATCGGCCACGCAGTCAACCGAAGTGTATACCGTTGATATCGGTAAGACGCGCGTGCGACTCATCGACACACCTGGCATTGGAGACACTCGTGGTATTGACCAAGATAACTCGAATATGAGCGATATTTTGACAGTCCTCCGCACTTACAACAACCTTCCTGGAGTTCTCATTCTTTTGAAACCAAATGCTGCTCGATTGACCGTCATGTTCCGATTCTGTATCAAGCAGCTTCTAGCACACCTCCACCGAAACGCCGCGAGCAACATAATGTTCGGATTTACAAACACTCGAGTTTCAAACTATATGCCTGGGGATACCTTTAAGCCCCTGAATGCCTTGCTGTCCGAGTACAAGGAAGTCGACATAGGCTTGCTGGAGAGTAATGTGTATTGTTTCGATTCGGAAAGCTTCCGGTATCTTGCCGAGAACAAAAAAGGTGTCGATATGGGACACCTGGAAGACAATCGCAGGAGCTGGGAATACTCCGTTGGGGAGTGCGAACGGCTCGTGATGCACTGTCAGAGCATCACTCCCCACAAAGTGCGTGGCACCATAAACCTGAATGAGACCAGAACGACAATCTGCCGACTGACAGAACCAATGGCATTCATCGCCGAGAAGATCAGCGCAAGCATCGACGTAAACAATGTTGCCATCAGGGAGCTCCATGACTTCGAACTCACGCGACAAGAGCTCCAAGACCGACTCTTTGTCCAGAAAGAAACACTGAGGTCTGAAAAGGTCGATAAGCCCCGAACAGTCTGTACACACGATAACTGCATCGAGATTCGCACTGATATCGAAGGCAAAACAGACATTGCCACCACCATCTACAAGACAGCCTGACATCCAGGCTGTTCGCTCAAGAGCGTCGATCGAAACAAGAAAGGCCACCCGGAATTGCAGAGGTGCCGGGCAATGGAAGCAGACGGCATGTGTCACCAGTGTGGTCACCCTTGGATGGATCATATGCACATCTATTACACATATGTGCCAACGACCTACCAGCACCGAGATGCAGCAATAGACAGGGATCTGACCGAGAACGCTGGCGTCATACAACTCAAAGAGGAGGCCATTCGTATGAAGAAGGAGGCTATCCAAGAATTCTATCTTGAGTATAGACAGATTGAAGAGGCTGCCATTCAGTTTGGCTTCTTCTTGAAGAGGCATGCCATCACTCCTTACAACGACGCCACCATCGAGTACCTGGACATGCTCATCGACCAGGAGCGACAGAAGATGCAAGTCGGCGGATCAAAGCACCGCCATGAGAAGCTTCAGAAGCAAAAAGCTGGGTATCTTCAGAGAGTGGAAGTGCTCGAGAAAGCCATGAAGCAGGGCGACGAGTCCAAGCTTCTGGACGACAAGGGTGTGGCGCAACTAGTCAACAGTCTTTACGCACTGCCTCATTTTGGAAATGACCTCCGAAACATTGTCAAGATACAGGAGAGCGCGGCTGAGTCTTCGTATCGAGAGCGGTCCTACAATGTCTCAGGTGGAGTTGGCTTTCATCGTCGACGACGGATGAACCGGGCTCAGAAGGAGGCAGCTGGAAATTCAGATTATGGGGAGGGGTCTTGGGCTGCGAACAATATTCCAGCTTATGAGCCGATTCCTGGGTCGTTTCCTGGGGAGCTTGACGGAGGTATGATTGGAGGCCAACCTGGGAGGCGTGTCGTGGTCGTACATAGACCATCTCGCACTCGGGAACTCTGGAAAAGTTTCACGAACCTTTTCTAGAGCTGTTGAAGACGCCTTACAAAGTAGAGGCCGGCGAATCTAGATGTCTGCGTTAGGAACTGGAGATGGCAAACAAGCTGGATACAAACGATGGCACTGGTTAGCCACTGATTGACGTTACTATGGGGACTGTTCGTCTTCAGAAGTCGAGTACTTATCAAGCCTAGTGGGAATCACATGCTCCGTTTGGGAGTTTTGAATAATTTGTGCGAGATTTAGGTAGGAGCTGACATGAGTATCCCTGATACCTCGTTTCCTTGACCACGATGCTATTGTGCAGGACCGATAACAAACCTAAGCTCCGCGATGAATCTCCCACTCTCCATGATAACATCCCCTCTGTGCTCAATGTATTTCCCAGCTGAGTCAACAAGACCGTACACTTTCATCTTCTCGGGAACTTGAAAGATTTGCTTCTCTCCAGTTTCTTTAATTTTACCACCCCCGGTACCAAAAGGCCCTAGTTTTCTTTCTGTGGTGTTGATGACCAAGTTGAAAATCACTTTCTTGGTAACATCGTAAGCTAAAACTCCTGTGTTCCATGACGCATCCGTGATAACTTCATCATCGTCTAGAAAGATCGACTTCTTGTTGTGGCCAAAGCCTCCGAAGTGAATACCATCATAAGCCGCGGTCTCGGCATGGAGAGAGTCCACGGCGAATTGATAGGAGACGTCGAGTCTGATGATGTTCGAAGGCGCTGCTTTTCGCAGTTCGAAAGAATGATTCGTAAGATCGGGTTCATCACTCATATATTTCTTTTGGTAGATCCTGTCATAGTCTCCCGCCCACTCCAACGCTTGATCCGCAACACTGTCGAACGTTTTGATCAAGGACTCAACGGCCGTGATGAACTCCTTGTCTATATCAAAAGACTTCTTGGTCGAACGACCCTCGACGTATTTGTTAGCCTTGCTTGTAAGGTTGGAGACCGTGTCGAAAATCGCTTTCATCATGATCGAATGTGCACAAGCATCTAGTCGCATCGCCGCGAGCTTGTGAATTGTTTCCGTAGAGTCTTCGTAAGGCAATTCACCACACGATAGCTCAAGTTCAATGATGGGAACATTGCAATTTCCATTGCCTCGTAGAAACCGGCTCATACGAGCCCATGGAAGTCCCCGAGATGACTGGTGTTCTCTGGCAAGACGAAATAGTGAAGCGACGGGCATGCGAACATTGACCGGGTAACCATCAGCCGCGATTCCGAGTGTACAACCGACATAGTAAAAGAGTTTTGATGATCCAGCAGATTCGTGGCCAAGTCCAATGAGCGAAGCTAAATAGAACCACTGCGCGAATGAAAGAGACTTGCCGACGCTCTCGGGGCCGTGATATTCGAAACCTCCATCGAAGATCATGTTGTTGAAATCGCCAGATAAGCCAAGAACCTGATCCCATGTTTTACCCTGAGCAGTGGCAATGGTTACGACTGCTCTGAACAGTTCTTTTGCTCTCGCCTCGCAGGCTGTAGCATGCATGCTATGCTGCTCATAGTAGGACTGACACTGTTTTGTCAACCCGGTATATCGTTGCCCGCGCTCGAACGTGCCCATCTTCATGTTGCGAGTATGATCTCCCAAGAAGAGAAGTAAAGAGAAACAACGTTATTATACCAATTATGGCCAAGATTCCAGTTCTTATTTCTCCCTTGGTCTCTCTATGCCGAAAGAATCTGCCTAACTCAGCCGCAGCTGAAAGTGACCAGCCCTAGCAGTTGAACTATGGCTTTTTGTCATGGATGTAATTGGTGAAGCTTTCGCTAAGAGCATCAGCGAGTACCCCTCATTTTCCGCTGTGGTTACGAAAAGCAGTCCTTGACCCAGCTTTATTCATCAAGTTGTTAAAGATTTCAAGGAAAATATATATATTACTACTGAAGAAGAAAATTTTACCTTGTAAGCTGCAGTTATCCCCAAGTCAAAAATTGAGTTATAATGTAGCGAAAGATCGATCAAGTTGTTTTATTACAATATCCGACCATAGCGATGGGCAATTCCACGGGGGGTTTTTTCTGGTTCACATTTGCGACCTTTCATATAATGCTTCGACATCGTGGTTAGCTCCCAGTCTCCCCATTTCTTCTGCTCGCTGCGATCAAGCAGCGTTACCACTAACTTCTCCCTCTGCTTGCTCAGCACACGCATCGACTTCATAAACTCCTTGTTAGGCTCGTCGTCGGTGATGACGATCTGCTTGAGACCAGGAACCCACTCTGGGTGTGCACAAAACTCATCGAGCGCTTTTGCAGTGATCTTGGCTGCGTCGCGTGAGCTCCTACTGGCTGGGGTGATCTCGAGGAGTCTCAGGTCCGGGCAGTTGGAGATCAGGGCGAGGAACCCGGCATCGCCGACTCTGTCTGCGCTGGGCAGACTGACGGTTCTGAGGTTGGGCAGACATTTGGCTAGACGAATGATGGCTTCGTTGGTGAGATCCCTGGCACCGTTCTTTGCAGTGTAGCTGACGTCGCTGAAATCGAAAATGAATTGCCAGATCTTTTCGCGAACTTGACGTGACAAGACCAAGATGTCGTCGATATGGTCACTAATGATGTCACGTTAGCACTCTTCTCGCCTTGGAATGGAGGCATTGGCCTACTCAGTCAAGACAAATGCATAGCCAAAATAAATCATCCTGGTAGACGTCCCAATGAGATTATGATATTTGCCGTCCTAGCCATTCACGCTGCTTTCGAAACGGGCCTCTTTGACGCCTTTGACGACGGGCTTCAGCAGCCTTTTCTTTGGCGCGGCAGTGCCGGGAGCTGGAGCATCAGCGGCCGAGTTGCTTTTCTCAGTTCGGACGGGAGGCATGATGAAAAATATGTAGAGTATACTGCCTGTGATAGAAACTAAGAGCGCTAGATCAATTAGCCGAGGTGATGTGAGATAGAGCGAGCACTGTCAGTATTGAATGGAGGTTTCATTGATTGTCAGGGGAAAGTCTGGGCGCGACGCGACGCGAAGATGGGGAAAACACTTTAGGTGGCTTAATTAAAGTTCAGTCATATCTAATCTGCTAATCTGATAACTCTGAGACTCCGATGATTCATTTAGTAGTTGAAAGCCGCGACTGATTAATCGTGTACATTTGACGGACTAATCTTGGAAGAATAACGTCAGTCGTTCTTTGGTTTGCCCCCTCTTTTTGCAATTCAGTCCACGACCAGGAATCAGGCTCCTGTGGCACAAACCATGTATCTTCGCAGATCGTAGTGAGATGCTTTTCATTGGCCCCTTCATCGCGTCCTCACAGTAATAACGTCGCTCCCGGACAGCCGGTCTACCTGTGATTCATCTTTTAAGAATCGCAAACGTCCTCACGGTTCTTCAGGGCTTTTTTTCTTCAAACCATTGTACCAAAGTTGACATGCCTGCGCCATCCGCCTTTGCGACCTGAGCTGTACAGGGTAAACCTTCATTTAGCCTAACAGCCATCACTAACCCTCCCTGAGTTCTTTCTAGACAACCATTACATACATACAACGCTTCAAGCCATCCAAATTCGCCTAAATTTGTTCCTCAGGTGGCTCCTTACTGTAGTTACTGTAGATTACTCTCTTGGTGAATCAACCTTCGAATGATTCCGTGTCATCCGTGGCATAGGCATAATTTGGCGGTTAAAGTTAGATTAGCGACAATGCACGGCCGGCAGTTCTTTTCATGTGTAATGCCGATGTGGTGAAAATTCAAAACGTAGCATTGCGGTATCACTAGATATATCTAATTTCTCTCTCGTATTTAGACCTCAGGATAATACAGACCGAACTCTGTTTCAAAAAAGACAGCAGTGTCTTTTAGGACTGCCGAATAGCGGCATGCAGCCATAGTTAAGCACTTCTTCATACATGTAATACCTTTTGGCATATCTGTAGAACTCTGATAAAACAAGGAATTGGAAAGCAGTTTAGTTTCGTCAACAGGTTCGCAATAATTGGCGAGAACGTGTACTGCTTTGAAATGTTTTGCTTTCTCAACAGTAATCTCAGCGTCAGCCCCAGCCCGTCTACCCATGCTAACAGCGCCCGATAAGCTTTTCTAGCGACGGTAGCGCGACTCAACTCACATCTACCCAGGAGAGGTTTCTGGCATTGTCTCATTTTATATTCTGAAGAAAAATTACTCCGTGAATTGAAAGGAACACACTCCCAAAGACATAAAAGGTGCCAGTTCCCTTACCGTATGGGTCTAGCTCACAAACTAATAACTTCGAATTGACTTGATCAGCCAAATCACTTTCACTCGTTACCAACATGCATCTCAAGCATCTCGTTCTCTTTGCTGGGAACCTGCTCCCAGTCTTTGGGGCGGCAACCAAGTCTTCCACTTCAGCCAAGGCTCCTGAGCCTCAGCAACCAGGCATTGTCTCCAACTGCAAGTCATACTACCTTGTGCAGAAGGGTGAAACCTGCTCCTCGGTCGCCGCCAAGAACAAGATATCCCTATCCGACTTTCAGAAATGGAATCCCAAGACTGGAACTGATTGCAATGCCCTTTTGGCAAACGCATACGCTTGTGTTTCTGTCACCCAGACACAGGGTTCATCTCCAGCGAAGAAATACTCCCCTACTCAAGCTGGCATCGCCAAGAACTGTGCCAAGTACACTCTTGTCGGCAAGACCACGACCTGCAAGTTGATCGAGACGCAGAACAAGCTTTCCTTTGCCAACTTTTACAAATGGAACCCCGCTGTTGGCAAGCACTGTCAGGGTCTCAAGAAAGGATACTATGTCTGTGTTGGTGTTGAAAAGGCTGTGACTCCGACACCGACAACTCCTGAGAATGTCAAAGGCAACAAAGCGCCTTCGCCGGTTCAGACAGGAATTACCAAGTCTTGCAACGAATACCACCGTGTTTCTAAGGGTGACACTTGCTCTGCTGTTGCGTCGGAGTTCAAGATCGATTTGGATGAGTTTTATCAGTGGAATCCTGCTGTTGGTTCAAAGTGTGAAAGCCTTTGGGCTAATTACTACTACTGTGTTAGTGTTGCTGGTGGGAAGCCGAAGACTACTCCCTCTCTCGATTAGAGCGGTACGATTAAGGGACCTGGTTCAGTGTTGCAATATCCGCTTTAAATCACATAATAATATTAATTAGCTACCGTCAGAATATGTCAGAGGATGTGTACATTAAACTATTGTTCCAAGAGGATTGTGTATTGACGGTCTATAATATGTACAAGAGTTGTATCTACCGCATCTAGTGTATATCATTAAATCAACATCCCAAATCCCAGGAGTGCTTCAGCTGCCAATGTCCAAATCATGTACTGAAGTCTGTTCGCTCCTGAAATAGTGACTGGTGTATATGGTGCCTCTCCAGCTTCCGATGAACCACTGTGTGTGGACTTGGGTGCCTGCATCTCTTCGGTAACGCTAGCTTTGGTGGTGAAGATCGTTGAGATGCCTTGCTGACCCTGATGAATAGCCGACGACGGTGAAGGATTCACTGACGCACCAGATTGGTATGTAGAGATAACTGTCTGGGTAGCACCACCTTGTGTCGGTTGAGGCTTGCTATTGTTGGGCTCTGATGAGCCTTGACCTGGAACAGAGGGCTCCTTATCGCCCTGTCCTGGTTGAGAGTTTCCATGTGGCTTTGCAGCTGGCGTAGGAATTTGAACCTTAGCAGTCTCATAGCCAGATTGAGAGTTGGCTGGCGATCCTGGTGTAGGTCGAACAGATGGCTGGCTATACTCGCCGCCTGGCGAGTTGACATGAGAACCCTTTGTAGGTTGTGCGACAGGATAACTGTGGCCACTAGCATCCACCTGATAACCTCCAATGCATCCAGCAGGTGTTGTGATTACAGGAGGTCCATAGCTCCCACCGTTATTACCAACAGTGACATATGTGGTTGTAGTAACTGTCTCGGCAACTACACCAGTGCTGCAAGTGACATGCTCGACTACAGTCAGGCAAACAGTCCAGACGTTGTAAGCAGTGGGGTAAGGCGTTGGCAGGTGACCCCCAGAAGTTGTCTTGATGGTAGTGACACCAGAAGTCGAAAGCGTCTTAGAGCCAACCTCTGTGGTTCCAGAGGATGAAGAACCGGACGATGAAGCTCCCTGGCTATTGGTTGCATGAGTCTGAGTATATGTCTGAGTCACTGTAGTACCTGAAGAGACAGGTAGAGAGGACCCAGCTTGGCTTGTAACCGAGGTTGGGGCGGAAGTTGATGAAGAAGCCTGACCGTCTGTAGTCACCGAAGAGGATGGTGATGAAATAGTAGAAGTAGCTGAGGGAGCAGAAGTGGAAACCTCTGATGATTGATTTGTGGTGTTAGAGGAACTCTGGCTGTCGGTGGATGAGGTCGTGGGCTGTACCTCGGATCCTGTTAGTGTAGACGTAGGCACAGTAGTCGAGGTCTCAAGAGATGACGTCTCGTCGTCACAGTCATCGGTTGATGTTTCGACACTGGCGGTGCTGGACGAGAATGAATCTGTTACAGCAGTAGTAGCTGTGGTAGACTGTGCAGAGGTCACTGACGTAGATGGTGATCCCGATGTTGTATCTTCTGACGATGTAGATGATAAAGATACTGAGGACAGCGATGATGCCTCCGATGATGCTGATATCGCTGTTGTAGCAGCTTCTGATGTAGTGGTTTCAGTTGACGCAGTGGTTCCAGTTGATGCAATAGCCTCGGTCGATGTAGCCTCTGTGCTTGCAGCCTCTGACGTTGTAGCAGCTTCCGACGTAGTACCCTCTGTCGAAGTAGTCTCCGTAGTAGCAACATCTGATGTAGTAGCAGCTTCGGTTGTAGTGGCTTCGGTTGATGTAGCCTCAGTTGAAGTAGCATCCGTAGTAGCAGCCTCTGACGATGTGACAGCTTCTGATGTCGTAGCCTCAGTTGATGCCGCAGTTGTAGTTTCTACTGCTCCCTTGATAGCAAGATCGTTCCCAGTAAACGCTCTAGTCCCCTGGTAGGTGCTGATCAAAGCACAGTCACCGCTTCCGCGTAAAAACAATGCAACAACACAATTGGTGTCAGAATCACATCGATCCACACAATCTTGAAAATCATCTCCTTGAGAATAATAGGCAAAGATTTGCCCGTTGACTGCAGAAGTATCGCATAGAATATCGAATTTGTTGTTATTAGGACCGGTGTAAACACTGCCAGATAATTGACTGCAAGTTAAAGATGCTAGTACACCTGGAAAAAGAGACAGGTTCAGAGCCCAGAAGGCCCCTAGGCGCCTTGACAGTTGCATGATGAAAAGTATATAAGAAAAGTCACAATGTTTGGAGCACTAGAAAAGAGAAAGTAGATGACCTCAGAGTCTTCTTATAGAGAGGATAGAGGCCCTTTTCAACTGCTCTATTGATTTCTTAGTCTAACTCGCTTCTTTTAAGCTGCATAAGTTTGCAGTAATCAGCAGCTAGGCAGGGGTCTTTCAGCGCGCGATAAGCTGTTAAAGCAGAACGAGCATCGGGGAGTAGGAAAACTTACAGTTTAGAAGACATATGCTAAAATAACCTGAGCAAAGAGTCCCCTAAGCTTAGGCTAGGTTTAGCAAGGTATATTAAATTAATTTCTTTTTTGGGCTTCGTTGTAGAGATCCATGCAGCTCAACCGGAACTATTGGATGTTAGCTGAGTTGTTGATTTCACTAAGCCCGATACAGTATGCGCTATTGATTTCACAACTGAGGCCGGCGAGCATCTGGACCAAAGAAAAAAACAACAAGCTTCAATAAACCCCTTTCGAAGCGACTGAGGATTTTCTTTGAGATTTTTATACGAGATTCAACTTGCATGCCCCTCTTTGCCTGTTTTTTGTTTGTCGTACGGAGTATCCATATACTCACACTCTTTCGTCCAACAGGCTCGCTCAGGATGATTCCACGGACTTATATTGCCGTTTTTTACAACAGCCTATTTAGTGGGTGGCTCTCACGCCGGCCCCTGTAAAATAAGCTCCCGGACAACTGAAAGCTCCATCGCGAGCGATGTTTCGACCACAGTCGGCTCCACAACTGTATCCAGCTTCGTCGACACCACTATGGCTGCGGCCTCCTCCAATTTGACCTCAAATGAAGAATCGAGCACCATAGTCACGGAGTCCATCAGCAGCACAGAGACATCTCTGGGCCCTGAGGAAACGTCTGCCACTGTCCTATCTACCAACGAAGGCACAACAACCGAGATAGCCACCACGACTGAAGCTGTTACTCCTACCGACACAACGACTACATCGGAAGTACCGTCGACTATGCCCTTCATCAGCAATGCTGGATTCGATGATTACGCTTCATCTATCGCGCCATGGGAGCTCTACACCGGCGAGAATGCCGTATCCATTGCCTCTGACGTCAAACATGACGGACGTAATTCCGCTCTCTTCATGCAAGGGCAGAGTCTTTTCATAGACTTATCAGGCAGCCGCTCCGTGGTTCTATTACTGCGGGTGTTACATATACAATGTCCGCCTGGGTCAACGTAAACTACTTCTGTCCTGCTGTTACGCTTATATGTTCGTATTAAAATAACCGTTGGGAGAATTCAGAGCCTATCTATCTTATCTCGACGATAGACCAGTGGACGCACGTTTCTTCGACTTGTACTTATACGCAGGAGCAGATTGATTCTGGGGAGTTGTATTTCATGATAGGGTTTGGTTGTATCGGTAACGACGGCCGCGGCTATATAGATACCGTGGACGTCTCTGCCATGTCTTTAGATTTCAGTCCTGATATTTTTGCCTCCTCGGACCCGAGTTATTCCATTTCAGAGTAGGTAAGAAGCTGACAAAGACTCGGTAGGTAACCAAACCCGTTGGCTGTATAAAGAAAATCCTGCTAGTCAGGCAATTGATTTACCAACCAGATGCACGCATTCTGAACCTGTTCTTGAATTATCAGATGCGCTTGAGCCTGATCGTCTTGCCACGTCAGTCATCAAGATATGACGCGCTTCGGAAAGACCCGATACCATCTCATATCAAGAGGCGCTATTGAGAGTCAAATCTGGCCGGGCCCTGACTCTAACCGCGCGCCTTCCACTGTCGCCATATTGGTCTGGCCATGGTGCGAGACCACTCAGCGTTTAGTGAAACGGGTTATGGGGAAACAGTCCAACCAACAAATGTATTATCAAGATAAAATAGAGAGATCAGCCCAATACAGAATTTTGTATCTCACTAAAACAAGTATTCTCATTAAAAGATTGTCTTACGGGTTTTTTCTACTACACTATCAATAGAACAAAATGTCATCCGAGTCCCGACAGCCACGTTCCAAAACTCCAGTTCTCAAGCTACGACCGTCGGTCACAACGGAACAAATCGTGCCTCGCCAAAAGATCAAACAACCCTATGGTCCTTGGATCGCACATCCAGATCTCATCGATGAAGAGTTTGAGCGGCGCCGTCACCTCGTTCATTTCCCACCTGATGTGACAAGGGACGAGCATAAGCGACGATGGAAAGAAGAAATTCCGCTGAGGGAAGCAGAACTAGAAGATTGTAAACTTGAAGACTTTGATCTCAGGGCTGTTATCTCAATGGTGCCGAAATACGACATGCAGTATACACTGCGTCAATCCGATCACGAACAAGCTAAGTATCTCGAGAAATATTACGTTGGGGCTCATATGTACAACAATCCTCCAATTTGAGTGACATGCTGAAGTTCTGACTGTGTTGTGCAAGCTATTTACGGCCTCACGCTTTTTCCTCACCTTCCTTTCTCGAAAGCTTTGGGCATGATTGGGGATTGAACGCTCGAGGAATTTATTACCATCATTACTATTCACCCGCGTGGATTGCAGCGGACCATAAACTATGGGTGCCGTCAATACAGGATAAGAATTGGGACGATGTTGGCGAAGAAGATCGCCGAGTCAGAGCCAGAACAATGGTCAAACATATTCTGCAAAATGAGAAGTGGGCTAAGAGCGAATATGCATGGGAGGCTGATGCTTGGAAGGATGTGTTCGGGATGATGAAAGATGATCCTGTACTTGCGGTGTAGGGACATAATCCTCCTCTCGGAAATCTCACTAATGATTGCAGGGACAAGCATGCATACAACACAATACGAGAGAAAAGGCATCCTGTTACATGCCTTCTAACTGGCGAATCAAAGTTCATCAAACGGATCCCCGATGCGACTTTTGGTCTCGCAACATTCAAGCCTCGAGATTACCAGAACCCGATTGCAGAATGGGATCTTGATCGTGATCGCCTGGAAGCACTCAGTCTTCATAGATACTGTGGTCTCCACTCTGACCCTAGCTGGGGTAAGTCAAGTCTGGTATTCCCATTTGCAGCCTATGAAGCCAAAGGATGGAGTGGTGATCCTCGGGAAGCACGCCGCCAAGCGTGCTCTGCTGGATCAGTATACCTGGATATGCTTGATCGTCTAAGCAAAGTTCCCGGGAAGCCTGGAGATCTTGATGGTGCATACCAAGCCGAAGATAGTCGAAATAGCCAGGTATTTGTCTTCACATCGTTTGGCGCTCACTGGCATATTCTGGTTGGCTATAGGCGGCCACGACTCGCACGAGAGCATGCAGGCATGTCTGGTATGAGCAAGACTGTATATGTAAGCCCAATACATATCTTGAGCTATCACCGCACTAATACACGAGAATACAGGATTTCCAGAGAATATGGAGCGGACGGGTGTCAACTGAGCGCAGAGCGTGGGAGTTGCTTTCCTTGATCGATCAGATACACCTTTGGGGCGTGACAGTTTTCAGAGATTTTGTCATACGACACTTAAAGCCATGGCACGAGTTTGGGAAGCGATGCTATGTCAACGATATTGACTTCACTAATGCTTCTTCTGATAAGCGTATCAGGATTTTTGACGAGTCGGTTCGTTACTGGTTCCCCAGGCCTTGTAATGAACTAGCCGAGTGGACAAAACACTTTCCTCCGGAGACCCAACTGAGATTCAGAGACGCACTCGGACATTTCCTGTTTCAAGCTAATGCAAGTTACTGTCCGGAGACCAGAGGCCAAAGTGATTCATTCACTTCCTTATTCAACTGCATCATCGGCACTTGCTCAAAGACTCACCTTGTTGGATATCCATTAGGATCTCTAGAGGAAGTCTATTCCCATCTTTATGACTTTCACGGTGTAGAGCCGGGCACTGCACCGGACCTCTTCTTAAGCGCAAAAGATCTAATGAGCCGAAAGCTGCGTGTTTGGGAAGTTGGACAAAGATTGTTTCTCGCTGACCGTCTTGTCCTACACGATGATGAGATGGAACTCTGGGGTGGGCCATCGGGTAAGAGGAAGCTCAAAGACATAATGGATGAAGAAAGTAAAGCCCAGGGTGATGACACAAACACAAAGAAGAGAAAGGTCCGATCGTACTACAGATTTTAGGCTTGGCTATGTGGGATCGTGGTTTGCAGAATTGTATTTGATAGAAGTGAGATTGATGGAATGTAATTATCTTTACTGTCATCCCGTTGGAATCGTTTCTGGGTGCTGACATATACTCCAGTCGAGACCTGAGTCCCATTGGATAAGCCATGGTGGAGACGGCGCTGCGCCTGTGTTTGTAAGCACAATCGTCACCCCTGAGAGCTTACATGTTGGCAATACGATAGAACATGGTGTTGGCTGAGTAATTGCTATCGCGAGATGTGACTGAGCGCAATATATAAGTAGTTCAATCCCTTTAATGTACATGTTATCGAATGAGAGCAGAAATAGAAAAACTCAAACCTACCAAAGAATATTTTGACCCTTTATTACTAATCTTTGACAAGATGGTAGATCACAAAGAAATACTACGACCAGTACGTCACTAGTTTATATATCTTGGCCAATGGCTAACACAAGTGAAGAAGTATAGTTTCGATGATATCCCATCCTTAGTAGGCAAAGTCGCCCTCGTCACAGGAGCCAAGTATGTAGCCCAGTGCTTCCAGCAACATAGCAACTGACAGCTTTTATAGTACTCCAGACGGTGTCGGTTATCACATCGCCCATCAGCTCGCACTCAAAGGAGCAAAAGTCTACATCGGCGCCCGTAATCTTCAAAAGGCAACAAAAGCCATCAGAATTATGCTTACCGAATCACCGCAGCTAAAACCCGAATGTCTTGTTCCGTTTGCCGTTGACATGGGAAATTTCAAACAAGTCCAATTCGCTGCTAGAAAGGTTGTCGCAGAAGAGCCTCGGCTTGATATTTTGGTCAATAACGCTGCCGTCCTTGCTAGACCTCTTGATAAAGACGGCAATGGCATCTCAGTCTCATTTGGCATTAACCACCTGGGCCCTTTTCTGCTGACCAGGGAGTTGTTACCGCTGCTTAACAAGACTCAGGCTGAACATCCTGGGGTGCGGATTGTGAATGTTGCTTCGACGGCCCACTACGATGTTCCGACGGGTGCAAAGTTTGGATCGCTAGAGGATTTTAACATTACCTACGGGAGTGAGGATGAGCCATTCGCTAATTATCTTCGATACGGCTACTCCAAGCTCGCAAGCATTCTCCACACCAAAGAACTTCAGCGCCGTTTTGACCAAGAGGGCGTTGATATTCTTGCGCTCAGTGTTCATCCCGGAGGAGTTGCAACAAATGGAGCGGCAGGATATCTTGGAGGTAGAGACAACGACACATTCAGATCGAACCTCTCACCTTTTGAAGGAGCCATCACGCCTCTGTTTGCTGCTGCTCACCCGGAACCAGCTCAACAAAGGGATAAGTATGCTGGGTCGTTTATTATGCCTTTCGGTGGACTGAAAGAACCAACTGAGGATGCGAACAACGCCGAATTGGCGAAACAGCTTTGGACAACGTCTGAGAAGGTGGTCAGCAGTGTGTTGGATTGTTTTATCTGGGATAGCATATTGATGCCGATGGGAGGCATTTTCAACATCGGGCAAAAGGCATAGATACTCGTTTTCATTGAATTCTTATAGTTCAAAATTTTCTTTATGGGCTATTTCATTAGACCACCTAAGCACCTCTTGATTAAAATTAAAAAGAAGGTTAGTTAAAGGACCTCTCCCAGACAATGTGGACACTACTCACATTGACCCGATAGCTAATGGATCTTTTGACCAAGCGATTGTTTCACGATCAGCTCTTGGCCGCCGTGGTCTTCAGTTAAACAAGGCACCCTCAGAACTTTAATGGCTCATCCTACCATACTCGTGCAATTCAACCGCTTGGCATTACTCTCCACGTCCAGATGATGTAAACAACACCTGACTCTCAGACATTTCCCAACACGGCAACTATAACCACCAAGCAAGACTCCTCTTCTCCACAAAACAGTGACGCCGAGCTCTGGGGCTTCCCCAAAGTCCCCGGAAATAGTGAAAGGGTTCGGGTAAATGAAGAAAAGTGGTTCCTAGAATCAGTGAATATAAACTTGTTGAGCCCTTGCGATCTGCATGTCTTCTCTGTTTCATTACCCTCTCTTCTTATTTATGAGTTCGTGAAAGCTTGTTTCACAATGAGAACTTGGTTCGGTCGTGGCAAGAAATTACAGCGTGCAGTAACATCATGCTGTCTCTGCGCTTTTGTTCTTTATGGCTATGACCAAGGTGTCTTTGGTGGTATTCTCGAGAACGAGGACTGGCTCCGACAATTCAATGACCCTGGTGATACTTTGACTGGATTCATTACCTCAAGCTATAATCTAGGCTGTTTGTTGGGTTGCTTTAAGAATTTCTTCGTTGGTGAGAAACTTGGTAGAAGATGGACTATTTGGGTGGCCATGGGCTGGATCCTTGTTGGAGCTGCGCTGCAAGCAACTGCATTTACACGAGGACATCTCATTGTGGGACGAATTGTTACTGGTGTCGGTACCGGTCTCAAGACCTCTACTGTTCCGATGTAAGTTTCAGTACAGACTAGCCGGAATTTCTGACTGATTGCTTAGGTATCAATCCGAGCTTTGTGAGGGCACGAAGCGTGGTCGTCTCGTCTCCGCAGAAGTCATGTTCGTCGGTATCGGCATCGCCTTCGCATATTGGTGGGATTTTGCCTTCAGCTTCGTCGGCGGGCCATTCGCATGGCGTTGGCCTCTTGCTTTCCAAGCTGTTTTTGCATTCTGGGTTATCTTTGTGGTGTTTGGTGTACCCGAATCCCCACGTTGGTTGCTCAATCATGGAAAGAGGCAAGAGGCTATTGAAGTGCTGTCAGCAGTCTATGACAAGTCTGTTGATCATCCTGATATCCTGCGAGAGGTTGAGTCAATCGAGGCGGCTTTGTCGATGGAAGCCGAAGCGGAGGGAAGTACTTCTTGGGCGTCTACATTCAGAAAGGATAAAGTCAGCACGAGGTACCGAGTCTTTCTTGCTTGGTTTGTGCAGTTCATGAACCAGGCTGGTGGTATCAACCTGGTTGTTTACTACATCCTGAGTAAGTCCGAGTCTTAGTCCAGCCATTATGGTCAAAGTCAAGGCTAACATGTCTCAGCTGTCCTAACAGTCAACGTCGGACTCGAGCACAGACTTGCCCAGATCATCGCTGGCTGTATCCAGCTCATGTTCCCCATCGGCTCCTTACTCCCTACGCTGGCTCTGGACAAGATGGGTCGTCGATCTACCATGATGTGGGGATCTGCTGGGCTGTCATTCTCGATGATGATGGTAGCCGCACTTTTATCTCAGGCTGATGATACATCGCGAGGCCGAGCATTTGCTGCTGGATCAGTAGCGTTCTTCTTTACATATATGCTTGTGTTCGGTGCGAGTATGAACTGCGTCCCGTGGGTTTACGTCCCCGAGATCCTCCCTCTTCATGCTCGAACCAAGGGAACTGCCATCGGCGTCAGTTCCAACTGGCTCTGGAATTTCACAGTAGTATGTCTTACACCCTAACATTCTTCTCTATCTATTTATGACTAACAGTTTATAGGTCATGATCACTCCCATCCTCATCAATCGTCTTCAGTGGAAGGCATATCTCATCTTCATGGCCACCAACCTCATTTTCGTTCCGACTATCTTTTTCTTGTATCCTGAGACATCAAACCTTGCTCTTGAAGAAGTCGACTACATTTTTGCTCGTGGTGAGAATACTGTTCAAGTGGCTAGAGAGATGCAGAAAGAGCTTGCTCTCCATGGACGCTTGGCAGATGATAGATACCCTGAGAAGACGACAAAGGTGGAAAACAAGTCGCATGAGGGAGGAGATCAGTTTGTTGAGAATGCAAATGCTTGAGGTGGCGAGTTCTAGACCATAAGAGCTTGGGCTATTTGTGTTATGGGGAAACGTAGGTAGTGATTCAGGAGCATTGAATTCAGCGGTGAGCACTGGTAACAGAGGAATAGTTAAGGGTGAGCTAGTCAAGGTCCCTGAAGAGTTAATTTTAGGTTATTTAATAGTATCCATGTAATTCGTAGGCTAATCGGATGTCGGCACTGACTACTGAACTGCCGGAACATTTAAGCTTTGACATGAGACAACGAGCAGGTATAATTTGTATGCGCCGGACGACACGGACTTCAACACGAGCGAGATGAAGTATAACAAGCCTAAAAGTGGAGATATCTCGTATTTTGTATTTATTAAAGTTTCCAGAAACCCTGCTGCCGGAGAATAGGTATATTGAAGAACAACCAGGGTGAAAGCCGAATATATATATTGCCTATTGTCCCGTTGGCACTACTTTCATTCCAGGCTGATATTCAGAACAGAAACTGAATTTGCCATCTTCCACCAGAAGTCTACGAAAGAGGTAAGCATTCTTGATAGATCCCCATAAATCATTAAAAAGCCACAATACTGAGACTCGAGCAGCTCATCCATCCATCTACCCACCCATCATGTTCGCCCAAGCCGTCCTCCTCATCGCCCTCGTGTGCAACGTATCCGGCACACCCTACGTAGTCACCGACCCCAAGGACCTCCACAGCACCTGGTCCAGCGACGACTTCAGCGCCACACCCGCTCCCAATGGCCATTCCATCAAATGGGCGTTCACCGTAAAGGGACACAACGGTGTTCCAGACCCAGGAAACTTTGCAGCTTCATGCCACGGCCTGCAGGTGATTTCGGACGACCTCGATCTTACGGGGAAGCCTAACTTTGAGCGCTGCAACGACACTGCGTATGAGGCTCGCCAGTACTTTTCTGGACAGTTCACTACTGTCGAGGTTCGTCGCACTGATTATCCTGATCTTGGGAAGGAGGTGCAGATCTCTGCTACGGCGAATTACAGCTCGACGAACGATAATATTGTTGGTGGGCACCTGAAGTTTGGCAATTTTCAGACGAAGTTCATTTCTACGCCTATTGAGGGTTAGAATTTCATTGTAGAATGAGCTATCCGTAGTTTGTCCGCGGAGCATCATTTCTTGGATATTTGTTAGACGATAAATCTATAACTTATTTACCTGCAACGTGATCGTCTTTGTGAGCGTAAGGGCATATGCTGTTCCTTGTGTAAGGTGACGGCCGGTCTCACCACCAACACAAAATCCATTGATACCACCAGGAACCAATACACACTATTCAATCGCAGGCTTGAGATGCCCCAAGTACCATCTGTCGATATTCAGAGCAGTCTCAATTCTGACTCCGAGGTCGCAAGAATTACAACTCCCGGCATTCACTCCGAGGATCGCTTATCTAAGAACCTTCCCCAGCCTACTAGTTACCCCTCCCTCTTCCGCCCTCGGATAAAGCACCATCGTCTATCGGAAAACGATCTCTGAATTTACTCAAAGTGCTTTCTCTTTTCAATTTACCTTTCATTACTAGAATACCCTCTCATCCTTTACCGCATTTCGCAGCAATGACTACTTATCATGTTCGTGATGTTGATAACCGTGTGGAGGGGCGTCTCGCTCTTGTAACCGGAGCCAGGTACAACATGCACCCTGATGATCTGGTCGCTCAATGCTAATTACTCTCAGTGGTGGAATCGGTTCAGCTATTGCCAGAGGCCTTGCAGAAGAGGGCTGCGATGTCGTACTCCATTGCAACGCCAGTCTGGTGAGCCACCCAAACCAACAGAATGTCTCATACTAAACCTTGCTTGTAGCATAAAGTCGAAGCCTTGTCTAAAGAACTAACATCGGCCCACCCCGGTCAACTCTTCCCTTGTGTCTCGGCCGATCTCAGTTCTCGCGATGAAACCCGCGGCTTGGTCGACAAGGTCTTTAAAGACTCTAGCATCTCCGCCAAGCACAAAGCAGTGTCTATCCTAGTTGCGAATGCTGGTCTAGGTAGACGCATCCGAGACATTCAGAACATCGACGAAGATGACTGGGACTCGGTCATGGAGGTCAATGCTAGGAGTCAGTTTGTGGTGGTGAAGGCCTGCTTGCCTGCTATGAGGGCGCAAAGCTGGGGTCGTGTGATTCTGGTCGGAAGTATTGCGAGCACGGGTGGTGGCATTAATGGGTGTCATTATGCGGCGACCAAGGGTGCTCTGAGGTAAGATACTGATCATTATTGCGTGAGAGACGAGAACTGACACCTGGAAGCTCGATGGGCAAGAATCTTTCAACTGTCTTGGCTGGTGAGGGAGTCACAGTCAACACTGTAAGTTTATCAAGCTGTCCCCACACAGAGACTAACAAAATGTCCAGATTCTCCCCGCAATGATTGGTTTTACAGACATGATCCCAACGCCAAAGGAAACGTGAGTGTTCTCCACAGTCCGAAGACTCACCTTACTATGCTGACCCGAGACCCCAGAACATGGACAAGAAAGACCGATCTGGAAGAACTCAAAGAAACAGATCCAGGCTTGGCCATCGCAGCAAGCGTTCCCGTACGCCGGTTGGGCCATCCTACAGAAGTTGCCAACATCGCTGTTATGTAAGTGAACTCTATCATATTGGATAACTTCTAACGTTTCGAAGGATGGCAAAAACTGGATATCTCACAGGGCAAGATATCATCTTGTCTGGTGGTTTGAAGTAGACCCATGGTTTCTCAGGGCTCTGTGCGTATGACTCTGTTAGCTCAGGTGCAACAATGACCAAAAAGAACATACAACACCGGGGATTCGCTGGTCGTCACCGACCCAACTACTAATCCGGCGCTTCGCAGCTTGACGATGGGGGAGCGGACGGGACCCCGTATTCTCTACGAGCTTTGGTCGTATGT
>JAAOAQ010000344.1:0-32475 GCA_013396025.1 Fusarium phyllophilum | reverse complement strand
CCCATCGGGATCTCACTCCACCTCAATTCATCTAAACTACCACCCATTCGTTCCTCCAGACTTGCAATACGAGCGCTCTCCTCTCTTACTCTGTCGACCACGGGTTTCTTGGGTACTTCAATCTCGGTCTCTCCCTCGGTCACTTTTCTGTCGATTTTGCCTTTGGTTTCTTGATCCGTCTCTCGCTTGCCCACGACGCAATTGTCATACAATCTTGACTCTTATTTGGATACATCTTGGAAAAGGCAGGTCCTAGTCGCCGGCGACAATGGCGCCGACCTTCCTCAACAACCTGCGCCGCCGATCGAGGGCCAGTTTCCGTACCAATCGATCAACCGACACATCCAGTGATGGTGCTACAAGTCAAGCAACATCGCCCTCGAGCGGTTCCTTAACACCGCCTTCGATTGATCACCAGTCAGATCCTGCACTCCATCTGCAGGTAAAAGATCAGCAGCAACTCCAGCGTCGACAGTCTCAAATGTCCCAGAGCCAGAGCCAACTCAACGTCCCCACGCGACCGCCGCTATCGTCCAACTCCAACCGCAACAGTGTTTCCGGAATGTCGGGTCTTGGTGCACCTTCTATCAATGGAAGGCAGACGCTTCCAGTGTCACCATACGCTCCAAGAGTGATCAACATTACTGAAAATGCATGGGTATGTCATGGTGTTTTGCTTTTGAATTGTTTCTATGGCTAGTGGGCTTTGTGGCGCGCATGCAAATGCAAGCCATATCGTCAGGGGTTAATTGGTACAAAAGCTGCGCCAAGACTTCCAACAAACATACCGCTCAAGGAGAAGTTGAAGTGTTGTGCTAACCGTCACCAGGTCTATCAAAAAGTTCTTCTTGTCTATGGCACAATCGGAAATGCCGCCGAGAAACCCCTCGATGGCACCCTTAATGTTTGCCGACTCGACGACAACTTCCCCGCGATCAGCTGGCCCGTTTGCAACTCGCATTTCAAAGCACTGGTGTATCTTCAACCGGGTCCCAACAGATTGCGCTTCGAGTTCTCAAGCCCCAAACTTGCGAACAGCAACAGCTCCAACCCAATCCATGCTTCCTACCTTACTGTTCATATGCTACCCGTAACCAATTCACCACCTTTGCAGCTTGCGATACTCGTTGCGAAGGACTCTCCCGAAACATTCGATGCCTCGCCCGCCCGAGCCGAAAAGGAAGGAAATGGACTGGAAATGGCCGTGAAGAAGTTCAGAATGGCAGCGTACCTGTGGCAGGCCTTCACATCGGAACAGATGTGGCGGAACAAGCTTGGCCGACGGGCCTTCCGCTTTGATGAAGAATGGACAACAGGCTCGGCCAATTATCGTGACCAAGAGAACGGCACCATGCGCTCCGAAGCCCGTGTGCATATTATTCGCTCCGACAAGACCCTTGCTGAGATTCGAGATCTTAACAAGGCTCAGCAAAACGAGAAGGCGATCGATAAGGGCGCTTTGTACGGGATCGCTTCAGAGGCTGTCAAGAAATACTTCAACCCGCTGCCAGGGCAAAAGCTATACGTGTCTTGTCTTCTCTTGGATTCTCATTGGGATACGGCAGCAAAGACCGTGACCGGCCATGCTGCTCTTGGAGGAGGGGATGGTGATCTTCAACTCGCCATTTTTGGATCTCACTGCCTTCACAGTTATCCTTCCACTTTCGAAGAGGTTGTACCTGCTTTCACTGACTGTACTCCAACGGACACAAACCATGTGGCTAATGACTGCAACGAAGCGGGCAGTTCTTGGGAGGCTGCCAATATCGGCATTGGCGCTCATATGCATGAGACAGGCCATCTATTCGGATGCCCCCACCAGGAGAGTGGTATAATGCTGCGAGATTATGTGGTGCTCAACCGCACATTCGTAGCTCGAGAGGCCTATTGTACAAGGACCAAATCCAAAGGTGGTCTTGCACTCCAGGCCGATGAATGTGGATGGCACCGCCTTGACTGCTTGCGTTTCCGAGCTCATCCGTCTTTCCGCCTTCCTAACGATCCCCCGATGAGCCCTGACGGTAGTGTTGAAGCCTTCCCTGTCGAAAATGGCAATGTACTTGTTATGGCGGCCACAGGAATTTTCTTTGTTGAGATTTATGCAGACGGTGACGATGTCTGCCATGCTTGGATCGAGTATCCCACTGATCAAGGGACGCCCTCCCGGCAAATCACGCTCAGCGAGAGCGAGCTGCGCGGCAGACTGCCTGAGAAGAAAAGAAAAGGATCTCTCAAAATATCAGTCAAGTCTTACGGGGGAGGATCACTTGATATTGACGATTACAAAAAGTTTACCTCCAAGGAGTCTCTCATTAAGCTACCGAATGGGAAGAGTGCATTCCGAAGCCAGAAGCTGGGTAGCTCTAAGATGGATGGAAGCCAGCCTACGGAAGCCATCTTTACGAGTGCTGTGAAGCAGGACCGAGTTCTATCCCGTGTGGTGATTTATCACGGTATGGCCGTGGACGGAATGGAATTCATTTATGACGATGATTCCAGGCAGTTGTTTGGAAAGAAGGGCGGCAAAGAAGGGGGAGATATTTTCGAGTTTGGTAAGTTCTTACTCATTGATGAACCGACAAGAATCTAATGGGAGACGTAGATGTTCGTCGTGGTGAATACATCAGTGGCTTTGTCGTGCGATCTGGTTTTTGGATCGATGGTATACAAATTCTGACGAGTTTGGGTCGCAAGTCGCCCGTTTATGGAAATGCTCACGGAGGAGATGCGTAAGTTTTATTCTTGTGTCGCTACGAACTTAGCTGACCCTAGTCACTAGGCACACTTTGATACCTCCTCGAGGATACATCATCTGTGGTGTTTCTGGCTCCTGTGGCCAATGGTTAGATGGATTCTCGGTTCTCATCACGCGATGAGCAGGAGCAAAACCACTCGTTGTCCAGGATTTGCACACTCATTCTACAGGATAACAATCAGCCGTCTATGGATAAAGATTAATTGTTAATTATGAAGCATGGGAGAGACACGCACACATTCTTGCGTGTCATGATACACCCTACCTGTCTTACAGCGGCCAGACAAAGACCGCAAGCACTGTTCGGGACTTTTATCTGATATCGGCGTTTGGGTAGTTTTCTTTTGTTTACCACCTCTGAAAGGAGGCTACACACTTTACATACATACACGCTTGCATTTCAAGTTAAGGGGTAACGCATACACAGTATACCATGAGCAGACGCGGACCTGAATAAACACCGCTAGGGATGCCTGATCTTGAAGTCTTTATCGCTCTGTGCTCATTTCGACCCGTTCTCTGCATGTGTCTAGAACATTTGTGTGCGTGTGTACTAACTCTCATAGGTTTCATCTAACTTCGCTTAATGTTCTGATGGTGAGCGAGCTTGTGCGAATACGATACGAATCTGACATGTGATTCTGTACCCCAGAATTTGTTGAGCTGTCGATCAACTTGGTGACATTAGAGATCCTGTACCATTCTGACGTACTCCGTATGTACGTAGGTAAGATATAGATTTGAAGATCCAATGCAGATGCGAATGTGACCATGAACAACCGCCTTGACCTTTCCGTGTGACGAACTCCTGATGGCTGGTGACTTATTCAGGAACGGGTGAGCGTCTAGTACAAGTAAGTCTAAGCCATTGCCATCACGTGCAGCTGGCCAGCACTAGCGCCCACAATGACGGCATCCACCCAAGCAAGGAAAGCAGGACGTCCCGCGACGAAAGCAGTAAACGCGAAGTCCTCAACGTCAACGTCAACGTCAACCACTTGTGGAAAACCTGCTCTCTTTTCCTTTCTGCAACTTCACACAACCACCAGAAACACAACAAGTTCTGAACCGTGGAATACCATCAACTTCGCATTGCTAGTATTCTTGCTCGCTTTGAATATTCTCTTTTCGCATTCATCGACACCGCTTCCTGCCACCGCGAAGCTTATTACGATTGTCCGTTTCCAGTATTCCTGTACAGAACACTGCTGAGGTCGACCTCTCGTACCGTCCGACTCCATCAAACCTCGCATTAACCGGAAGTCGTTGGAATCGCTGTAGGATGTCTAGAAGGAGCAACACCATGTCGGGCTCCAATGGAAACATCCCCAAGGACGTCACATCCTCCAACAGCCCAGGTAAGCTTCAGCCATGGATGAAACAATCAATTATGCGAGTTTGGCTTTCCAGAACTGACATTGATCTTCTTTATAGCAATTGACAAGCAAAAGACTCTTCTTTCTGCTGATGTTGGGCACTTCTCTCTTGTGCGCGCCATGCACCTTGCCGACTTGATCACTCTCATGAATGGTATGTACACCTTGACTACGAAGACCGTCGCCTTTGTCATGCTTCGTTCCTCATACAAACGTCGTGGTTTGCTAAGTCTAGCGCCATCACAGGTGCTTGCGGTGTCATGTCCATCTTCTCCTCGCTACGATACGCACTTGGCGACCCCAAGGATTTTGACAACCTCTGGCTTGCCCTCTTCTTCCTGCCTTTCGGTCTGTTCTTCGACTTTTTCGACGGCAAGGTTGCTCGATGGAGGAAGAAGAGTAGTCTCATGGGCCAAGAATTGGATTCTCTTGCTGATTTGGTACGTCTTAATGCACGCATTGTCACTTATTATGGTCACTGATAGTAATGCTGTTCAGATCTCCTTCGGCGTCGCTCCCGCTATGGCCGCCTTCACTCTTGGTTTCCGTTCGCTGGCCGACACTGTTGGTCTTACCTTCTTCGTTCTGTGTGGCCTCACTCGCCTCGCCCGCTTCAATGTTACCGTTTCGGTTCTCCCAAAGGACGCCTCTGGCAAGAGCCAGTATTTCGAAGGAACTCCCATTCCCACTTCGCTCGGCATGGATGCCATCATGGCCTATTGGCTCTCGCAGCGCTGGGTTCATGACAATCTTCCCTTTGGTGTCTGGTTCCAGGGTTCGGCTTTCGAGTTCCATCCTGCCGTAATTCTGTTCATGATCCACGGCTGCCTCATGACCAGCAAGACCATCCGCATACCCAAGCCTTAAGCGATAGCCGATATTACTACTTAGCATGGTACGTTGGCTTGGTGTAGTTGCACTGAAAAATTGGGTGGGGTAGAGGTCAGGTAGTCTGGATCTGAGCATACGTTTGCCATCACTGGAGGGTATCGCGGGATCGAGTAGGGGGTTCAACAGGAAGTTCGCAAGGACAACATCAGGGACAAAAGGGGTTCAGCGCACACGGTCGGAGACATTTTCATTTGGGGGTTGGGGGTTTGGACAGGACATGATTCACGCAGCTTACTGAAACAATGGTAGTTCATGATACCCATACATTCCTTATCTTGTTGCTTGGTTTATGTGACAACTTTGAATCAGTTTCTTCATAAGCACGGCAATATGAGTAGGCGCGTAGTACATGGCCATACCGAGTTACTCGAAAGTCTCAATACGATCTACTCGTATGACATGACAGGCTTGATGTCACATTACACAGTGATGAAGATGTGACGATGAATTGGTCGTAATGCGGACGCATGGCTCTCATGATGAAGAACTGCTGTAGGTCTCTCTCTTTCCTTCAGGGCTTGGAAGGTGAATCTCGCTTAAGTGTGTGGATATTTGGAATCCAGAAGGATCTGAAGTTAAACCATTAATCCATCCATACCTCCTGTTGATCTTTTCCAAGGATCAACCAGTGTAAGGTTCAAGAAAAGCTTGGATGTGCTCGCGGGTTCTCTGTTTCTAGAAGTAATGAGTAGGTATGGGAAGCTGAGTATGCCCAAGAATAGAGCCCTACGTGATGCCTACGCACAATCTGAGGCTCTGCGGTGAGTGGATCGACAAACCATGATGAGGCTTGGCTACCGAATTCCCGGTACTGAATAAGACTGGAAAGACAAGACTGGGGAGAAGATCTCCATGAAGCGGAGGCAATCAAGAAAATCACATAATTTGTCTCACAAAAAGACCAGAACGATTAAAAGTTTGAGCCTTCACCAACTTAATACAGACCAATCAACACCATCTCTATCTGAAACATGTTGTCAGAGGCGTTGGAGCTAGAAGCTCAAGACCCAAAGAACATGTTCAGGGTAAGACATGGGTAGCGATATGTTGAGGCTGTGCTGTTGAAGGATCCTAGGCTAGGACTACAGGCCAGACAGGCCAGACAGGCTCCAGAGAGTGACGGGTGGCTGTGCTGTTGATGATAGACAAGGATGGGGGGATCTGATCGTCGGGACGTGAGAGGAATACCACCCAATTGGGGGTTTTGGTTACACCGATGATGATACCTATGATGCTGTAACACTGCACTGAGAGAATAAGAGGGAGAATAAGATTGATGATCATTAACCATTGACATGCAATCTGGGGACAGCAGGAGTGTAGGAGTGGTACAGACTGCTGCCTCTTGCTGCATTGGATGTAGGTACTAAGTGTTGGTCGTAGCCGCTTTCATCAGAGGTGCCTTCCACTACTGTATCACCAACACCACTATTTTCATTTCTCCATCTTCACCAACAAGATCGTGATCAATAGACCAACCAGAGTCTTACGCGAACCCCTGTAACCGCCGCTTGTGTCAATGCATCACCGACTTTCTGAACTGCTTCGACTGCCCGCCCCAGTTGAGCTTTGTTCAATGTGAATCGTGATGCAAGTCAGACGTTACCAAAAGGAGGACTAATCATCGAGACAAGCAGATCACTACCAACAAGAATCCTCACAGAGGCGAAAGTCTCTTTCTCCTACAGATTGTGAAGACTTACAAGATCGATGATTCTATTTCTGGCTCACCCATACACTACACCACCCACCCTCATCTCGGCTCAAAAACTAACGGTTGGGCCAAGACATGGAAGTGTCAGGTCCTAAACCTCCGGACCCTGAACCAGAGTCTGAGCCTTAAAAGCTAAGCTTAGTTGCGGGGGCGAGTCAGCCCTGAAGGCTTACGGAGTGGTATGGATGAGCTTCCATTCTATGAGCCGACATGTCCACTTACAGCTTGAGGCATGGGTTATTACCCTCCTTGTAAGCTGTAAGCGCAGCCTTTCCCATCGACTAAAAACCCCAAGCGTCCCTGACTGTATCTCGATTGCTTGAATTCTGGTTCTCTTCGATTATGATTTCGGATTCAGTTACGATGGTTCCGCAGCCTTGATCATATGCTTTATTGACTAATTACATCTTCCTACTTTCCTTCAACCATAATCAACTTCCAGAACATCTGCAAACGAGGGCATGAGGGGCGACTACTGCTGACCCAGGCGTTGCTGACTTGTCACCAACTTCACAATGGAGCCGCTTCGGACCGTATCACGACAAGACTCTGAAAAGTCTGAGGCCCGTCGAGAAATTAATAGATCTAACTCTGCCGTTCAACATGTCACCGATACCATGATCGCCGTCACGGAATCTTTTCGCCATCATTATCAACAACAATATGGTGGTTACTCTCCAGCGGCACCGGCTCCCACTTACACAAACCTCAATTCTCACTCTCAGCCTGGAGATTACTCTCATTCTCGTTCCAATTCTCAGCTATACTCGTATTCTCATGCTCGAAGTCCTTCAAGCGTCAGCCAGATATCCCAGAATCTGAATTTACTAGACATGGACGTAGTGAGCCAGATGAGTGTATCAGAGATGACTGTTTCACCCGTTTCACCGCATCGAGGCAACTATATACCTATATCACTTATGCCAGGACGCCCTCAAAATGTCGAGACAGATTCTCTCCTTGACCATGAAATGGAATCGGAAATGGCTGAGACTACAGCACAAGTCTCTGAAGACTTGATTCGACTGGCAACACCAAATTTACCACCGCGATTAGATACTCCTCATACACCACCTCCACGATTCAGCGTTCCAGTAAACCTGGCCGAGCCTCGCCTAAACGAAACTCCTGCTGTTACTACAGGTCCAACGCCATCGGACTTTTCGGTCAACCATGGCGGACTTGTCCAAGCTGCCAGACGCTTTGAAGCCTTCCGAGGAACAACACAGCATCACCAATACATAGCCCTGAGGCCTGACATGGGTACACGATCTCTCCCACTAGGTATGGTCACCCACATTCGTGCGGGATCTGATACAGACCCTTCTTCACCCGCAAGTCAGGGTTTGCGAAGGAAACCCCTGAATGAGGGAGCCAGGATGATCGAGTTCAACCATACCACCAACGAAAGCCTTTTTGTTGCTGTCATATGTATGGCACAGGTTCTGACATATGCCAGTCTTGCACAGACACTGACATCTGCACGACAAATTGGAGAGTCATTCTTTGAACCAGAGCGTACAACACACCTTGCTTGGTTCACATCAGCGTATGCACTGAGTTATGGCGCGACCACTCTTTTTGGCAACCGGATCGGGAACGTCTGCGGTCAAAGATATACCTTCATCGCTGGATATATTTGGTTCGCCCTTTGGAGTTTCCTTGCTGGTATCAGTGTAAATGTACAGACGAGTGAAAACGGAGGAGCCATCTTCTTCTGCTTCTGCCGAGCTATGCAAGGCATTGGCCCTGCACTAAATATCCCAAATGGACACGGAATGCTGGTAAGGGCTTATCCTCCTGGGCCTCGCAAGATGCTTGTAATGGGATTCTTCGATGCCTCTGTCCCTTTCGGATTTGTCATTGGATCGGTCATGACAGGCTTTTTTGCTAATTATGCCTCGTGGCCATGGGCCTTTTACTGCTTGACTGCGGTATGTACAGCCCTAGGCATTTCAAGCGTGCTTGTCATCCCAGCAAAGAGAATCTTGGTCTACAATTTCGAAGGCAACCTATGGAAACGGCTAGATATATTGGGTTTTGTATTCGGAATCGCTGCCTTGATATTTTTCAGCGTCGGCTGGAACCAGGCGCCCATTGTGGGATGGGATACTCCCCAAGCATACATCCTGATCATTGCAGGCATCATACTTATACCACTATTCACTTTCTTCGAGTCACAGGCCAGTCACCCCTTGGTGCCATTTAAGCAGATTCACCTGGCTGCTGGTATCACACTTGGCTTCGTGACAGCTGCATCAGCAGCATTTGGCGTCTGGGCATGGTATTTCGTCCAATTCATCGAAGTTGTCAGAGGTTGGGGTCCCCTTCTCACGAGTGCTGCTCTTGTACCACTACTAGTGGTTGGCGTTATCATCGCCTTTGGATGCTGGCCCTTCGCAAACCGCGATTTTACAGCACGGTTGAGCATGGTGATCTCATCAATCGCCATTCTGGTTAGTTCGGCTCTCCTGGCGTCAGCCCCAGCTCAACAAGCATATTGGGCCAATTCATTTGTCAGCGCCATCTTCATGGGAGTTGGCATGGTGTTGATTGTTCCCACTTCATCGACCGTGCTCGGACGAGATGTGCCAGAGGGACAACTAGGTCTCTCAAACAGCATCACCAATACAGCAGCAGCTTTCGCCTTTTCAGTAGGGTTGGGCATGGCTGGAGCTGTGGAAATGAGTACGAGCGGTGACAAGGACCCCTTAGGAGGATATCGAGATGCGCAATACTTTGGCCTAGGACTAGGAGGGCTGGCCTTTATCTTGGCCCTTGGCCTGTTGTGCGCGGCGTTACTCAGACGTCGAGGGGAGTGATTTCGATTGTTTGCATGGCGTTGCAAGAGCTTAGACTTTGAGCCTTATATATGCCCCGCGAGCGTGGACAGGAGATTTATGGTCTAATGAAAATGTACATATTTCACAATTAAGACATGAGTTAAGTTTAAAAGGTTGCCCGTTCTTTTCGGTTTCTCTCTTGTCTTCTTCGTTGAATCCTCTTGTGTCTGCACATACAAACTCCAATTCGATGCCGTATCATACGAGCATAGCAATCGCGGGATTTGGGATATAGAGCCATGTGGGAAAGCCAAACCAAGCAAAGCACTTTGGAAAATCAGATACCGTCCAACGCCAGAGAAATACATGTCAATCCCTTCTTTCTTCTTTCTTTCCCTCCTCCTAGATTCCATGGTTTTCGATCCCTGTTCCCTTTAGGCAGCTCTCGTGGGTCGCGTAGTCGCTTAGTCCTCCCTAATAACAGAAGTGATCCGCAGCCATCGTCGTGGCAAGCAGATTATCGGCCACCGCGGCTGAAGCCACCACGTCCGCGACCACCACCGAAGCCGCTTCCACCTCGTGAGAAACCACCGCTGCCACCACGACCACCTCCGCGACCACCGAAACCACCACGAGCACCACCTCGAGGGCCTCCACGGCCGCCGCCAAAACCACCACGGCCACCGCCTCGGGTTCCGAAGCCGCCGCGTCCACCGCGGGCACCACCGCGACCGCCACCGGCACGCTTGGGCTTGGGAGCTCCAGGCGGGGGCTTAGGCTTGGGGAGGAACTTGTCGAGGGGCAGAAGCTTCTCTGAGCCAATGTAGAACTTGTCGCCCTCCTTGAAAGAGGTGGCCTGGATACCCTCTGTGGGCTTGATGGTGAAGAAGACCTGGTTGATGGGGCCGAGGACCTCGTCGACCTTTCCGACGGCAGTCTTGTTCTCGAGGAAGATCTGGGCGTTGAAGTGAGGGACCTTGGGGTTGATGGACTCGCAGACCATCTCACCCTCGCAAGCGTGCATGAACTTGCCCATTTCTGAGAGTGTCAGTTATCGGATACTGGATAGAACATGATGATACACATACCGAGGATCTGAGCAGGAGGGCCCATGTCTCGCTGCTGGAAGCCACCGCGGCCTAGAAACGGTTCGTTAGTAGTTGATCTTGAATATACGCAAAACACTGCTATAGAGCTAATCACTCCAAAATCCCAGCCTCAAATCGCATGATTCCGACGTCTCTTGCATCGCAAAGAGCCAATTCCGGCAAAATCAACCGCGCAGCGAAGAGATAAAGACGTACCACCGCCACGGCCTCCAAATCCACTACCGCCGCGTCCTCGCGAACCTCCACGGAAAGACATGATTATCGAGTTTGCGCTGTCGCCAATTGATGAAAATTCAAGGGATGAGAATTTCGCGATTCGACCGCTCGTTCGATTCTGTTTCGGTTAATGCCCGTAGCTGGGGTTTTGGTCGTTCGTTCGGGCCCTGGAATCGTTTCCGCGTAGGTCGAATGCTGAACTTTTTTTTTGCCGTGTGAAATTTTGCAAAGAGAGTGTCCACCGAAGGTTTGGCGGGAGCTAGCTTAGAGCCGCCCGATTGGTTGATGCGAGATGGGGCGGAATAACCATCTCACCGATATCATCTACTCACCTCAGATAAGGATGAACGTCAGATGACATAATTGATAGAACAAACTTGCAGACGCTGGGGGCTGTAAATGAACAACTTTTTTGACCAGTGATAGATGCATGGTCTCATCAACTTTAAGTCACAGTAAACTCATGATACGCGCTGGACTTTTCAATCAATTGCAACAGACTAAGATATCTTATCACACCGATCCAAGTACATATTTTGCGGAACCAAACCAAAACCAAACGAGGGATATTCCATTCCAAACCGTACCATAACCGTCCGTCCCGTCAACACATTTGACCAACGCCTCCCGTCAGTCCTCTTACCACGAACGCTGTACCATCCTCCTAAATCATTTCTCTCCATCACAACAAAACAAAAATAACAATAAGGAAAACAACAAAGGGCACACAAGGTGGGAAAAACTCGAATACTAATGCCCCATCCTATGCTTGAGTACTCTTAGGGTAACCGCCGGGAATATGCAGGTTTGAGATGGTGTTATGACTCTCAGTCCGGTTGTTACCGGATGGTCGGATTGGGACAGGCTTCTCATCTTCATTGTCTGTCTGGAGAAGAACAGAGTCACGCTCGGTATAGACTGATTCGCCTCCTCGAGTCGATGGTCGTCGCTCTTCAGTTGCGCCGCCATCAAGTCTAGGAAAGCCCTCTCCCACAGTTGTCATTGTGTAACTGTTGCCCTTAGCATTGCCATTGGCATAACTGTGATTGGGTTGATTGTCATACGACGCCTGAGGATATGAAGGCTGCTCAAAGTTCGATGTCTCATGGCCAGCTCCACTGATTGTATATCCACCGTAGGGTTCCTCTCGTGGCCCCATAGTATGATTGTTAGGCTGCTCATCAAAGTGGCGTTGTTCACTATTGGCGAAATTGCCATCGCGCTCATCCTTACCCTGGGGGATCACAACAGGAACAAAAGTCTGGTCATGGTGTTGACCGACGTAGTCTGACAACTGTACAGGCTGCTGCGATTCATACTGTGACTGGTATAGCTGCTGCTGCTGTTGGTGGAGGGGGGCCGGGTCAACGGGAGTCTGGTTGACTGGCTCGCTCGTATAAGGGTTAACACCGTCGTAATGAGCCTTTTGGCTTGCGATTGCAGCATGCGAGGGCATCTCATCCATGGGCGTCTGGTGAACAGTCCCATAGCCCGGATGGCCATCCCTGCTCTGCTCCGATTCTCCAGCGGCCGGACCAGAAAGGGCACCCGTGACAATCGGTGGTACAGCGGGATCCCTGTTGTCCTGGAAGCCAGAGCTTACACTAGAAGGCGAATGAGGGGCCTGTAAGCCACGTTGCGCATTGACTTGGATATCAGATGGGAACCGCCCACCTGCTTGAGATCGCCGGGGAGTCGCCTCATGTTGTCTTGGTCCCGGATTGGTAAATGATTCAGTATCGGCCGTGAAGGGCTCCTCGTCCTCCTCGTCGACCAGTCCATCGCTACTAACTGATCGTCGGGATGATCGGCTAAGGCTTCTAGAATGGCTTCGAACAAACTGACTTCGCTCCTCGGCAGTCTTCTCGGTGAGAGCCTTGATGTCCTCGTACCAAGCCATCATAGTGTCATGGCTTTCGGCACGGAAGACCCAAGTGTGCCCGCGGTGCATGCCGCCCGTTTGGCGACCCTTGAGGATGAACTTGTTCGAAGAGCCTCCTTCGTTGGAGTGGGATCCTACTTTCTGTTCTGGAAGATAAAGAGACATGATAGGGGCTTGCGCCTTGTCCGCTGACTTGAATTCGTGGAGATGCGTAGCGGAAAGTACATACCTAGCAACTTGGTTAACTTCTCTGATCACGACGTTTTGACAACGAATGCTTACCAGCCGGCTGTGTAGCTCTTCAAGTATTTGCTCTTGCGCTCCAACAATCCGGCTCGAATCTCCTGGGCTGCCTCATGGTCCTGTCCGGGGTAATGAATCTGGTCCGGGGTCCTGAGCGGAATGCTTGGGTCAACGAACTTGTCATCATGAGTCACAAAATGCATCCATTCGTGGTCCTTGGGCATGGCAATAGGGCCATCTCGAAGCTCGCCAATAACGTTATAGGAATTGTCAGCCTCCCGCTTAAGAATGCCAGCATAAGCGTTGTAGGCTTTTTGAATCTCTCCAACAACAATCGCTTCCAGCTCTCGTCCGGAATTCTCTAGGTTGAGATAAGCTTGGTGGAGGTAGTTCTCCTCGTCCAATTGACGCTCAACTTGACGGTCGACAGCCAAGCGCAGCAGGTATGGATCTTGCTTGCCAGTGGTTGAAGACTCATCCAACTCGTTTCTGCCAAGAATATCACTGAGCGTCTTGACAGCTTTGCGAGTATGGTCCATCTCCTTCTCGACCGAGTTCTTGAAGTCGCCTGAAAGGTTCTTGATCTCCTTAATCTTCTGTTGGAGGTCGCTCCTCAATCCAGTGAGTGCAAGAATAACATCCTCTTCAATTTCTTTGGCCTTGTTGGCCTCGAGGATAGCATTCTTGTTATAAATTCGTAGAAATTGGAGCGCATCATCTATTCCAGCTGACTGAAGGAATCCCGGTGGGGTAGTGATATTGTTAGCCACATTGGCAAGTTTGAGGAGCGACTTGGAGCGTTGTTCGTAATGATTTTGAATTTCGCGGAAGTATGCAATGAGATCCTTGAGCACCTTTCTCCAGTTCTGGAATCGGTTCGAGAGTGTCTCGGTAGGATTGCCCGACGTAGGGACTGGGCAATAGAAAGCACTATGCGCCTCATCATGGTCTGAGGAGGATTGTAAGGCAAGACTCTTAACGCTGCCAGCTCTCATAGAGCGACGGCTACTACTACGCTTGAGACTCCCATTTCGGCGGACTGAACTCTTCTTCTTGAGCGTGTTCTGGCGAGCCGGGAGCTGCTGGTCATCGCCAGTCACGAAGCTATGCACCGAATTGCTGCGCTGCATGTTTGCGCTTGGTGAAGGATAATCAAGGAGGACTGAAGGCCCGCGCGGTGCCGCACCCCATTCCTCGGTGAAACGACCTCCTTGTTGCGACAGCGGCTGTGGTGCGTTAATCGAATTTGACCGATTGTAGGTATCGTCGTGTTGAGAATATGATTGTGCGTGTGCGTTGGCGGCGGTATTAGTAGCAGTTGCACGCTGGTGGGAAGCTGAGGATGATTCTGGAGAAGAATCGTGACCGTACGAGTATGGATAAGACGCCTGTTGGGGAAATGACGAAGGTTGAGATTGATGAGAGTGAGAGGGAGGTAGATCCATGGCGGAGGTGGCGTTGTTATTTCTCCTACAGTACTACGCAAGCCGAGTACCGTAGTTTAACAACCTGAGCTTGAGCAAGCAAGGACCAACGGAGAGAAACAGGAACGACGGAATGGACCACGAGGAGATGGGGACAGACCCGAGACGGAAGGGAAGAAGAGCCTGGAACCTAGAGCCTAGAAAGTCAGTAACGGCACTGAGTGGAGGGGTTCCAGTCGGGTTGGGCTGGATTGAGCCGGTTGCTGGGCGAGCTTGTGCAGACAGCCCGAACAGAACCAAAAAAAATCAGGGTGTAGAGCTCGCGGGATGATGGTGTTGACGCAATGGGCGCACAACCTCACTGCTGGCAGATTGCCGCTAGCCCTAGATTGGAGGCCTTTTGAGGTTCAAACTTCAAAGCGTGAGACTAGCGTCTCCTTTGCGCGTCGCAGTGGAGGAACTTTCTGAGACAATGATGATGGTGAATCGACGACGTGCGTACCTTGGCTCTGTCGCTTTTTTTGTTTGGAGGAGCTTGAGCGGAAACTGTGGAGTCTAGGATTGAGAATCAGCGGGTAATAGAAATAGACTGAAGATCAAAGTGGATCTATATGTTCCACAATGGAGGAGTCTTCCAGTCCGTTGTTGCGGGTGAAGATGAAGCAAAGAGTGAAGGAGACTTCTAGAGATAGGTACTAACTTACTGTTAAGCCTCGGTCTGGGTGGGGAGCTTGTACCTAGCGAAAATAAAGAGTGAGCGTAGTCGGAATCAACTGAGTCAACAAGCGCCAAAGAAAGGCCTAGAGCGCGGTCAAGTTTTTGAGGCACCAGATGTAGATTGTGTTAGTGATACTGGCCGTGATGTTTGTTATTATGAATGGATGATGCAGTTGATGGGCTTGGAGAAGGGGGGCATTGAGTTCCATCTGGTCGCACCCGTCGACGCCAAGAGAGCTCATGGCACTTACACCGAATGGGCTTATTAGCGGTACTTGCAGGTACTTTAGCGACATGAGCTGGGGTCACTAATTTCCCCCTATCAATCTCTAGTGCCCGGGCAGGCTCTAGCTTCTGCAAGTATTCGTAAGTATCTTGATCCCAAAGAACACCCCAGCTCAGCTGCTTGCAGCCAGTTTTCCAACGCATCTTCCCCACCAAATGACGTAAACGGACGCCACCAGAAGGGTTCATCCCTTGCTTGATCTGGGTTTTGGTGATGCCCTCACACTAACCAGAACCGCGACACAACCCAACGACGATCGTCATTACCTCCGAGGCTGTGCCCAATCTCACACGCGGCCAATCCCTTTTCAATCGCAAGACTTGACTCCCACGGCTGTACCCACTTCACCACTGAAGCTGAGATCTGCTCGGCTTCGCCGTCTCCCGGATTTGCAACTTGTTGTTTCGGTGTTTCGTAGATATTCGAACTAGGAAGGCCTTTGCAATCTTCTCCGCATGGAGATTGTGGATCTTGATAAAATCGTGTTCAAAACTCCATGAAATCTGAGTTAATCTTGATTTGTACAAGCCGCATCCCGGCTCGGCACTGTAAAAGTGACTGCCGATGACATCCACCCTGAGGGATATTCGCAAGAGGCATCCGAGGACGGCTTAGACACCTTCAGCTCATCGTTTCTCGATCACAGCTTTCAAGACATTGCCAAGTTACACAATTCACTCGATGATGCCATCATCACATGCCATTGTCGAACAAAATCATCATTCTCTTCACTATTACTAACTCTACAATGCTATTGCTACATAGTAGCACGTAAAAAGAGACTTGCCGCGGTTTACTTACAATCTCCCCAAAGCCTTTACCAAGACCAATGCCCAAATCCCTCCAAAACGCCATGCCTTATGCTTTGTGTTCAGCCAAGTGCAGTAGAAAGCTCCACAAACGCCATCTTCAAACCGAGAGTCTCCCCTAGCGCACAGTGACGCTTATCGACCGGTGCCTCCGCCCAGCGGGATGTTACTGATTTAAAGTTCATGTCCTAGAGAATAACAGTTGCCCACTCGTATCATGCTTCCTACTCTGGGACCGTTTCCTGAACTGGGTCAGCAGGAGGCTTCTCAACCGTCTTCATCCGTCCCCATCGTCGCGGCGGCGGCGCCTTAGGGGGTGTCTTCTTCGGTCCTCCGTTTACAAACTTCTGCGCAAATGGCACTCCATGGCGGTGTTTTGGTACCTCTGGCAAAGGCTTCTTGGGTCGAGTGGCTATTGTGACGTTGTCATCATCTGTATCAACGTCGCCTCCATCGCCTGATCGACTCGGTGTCTGCACTCCCGGCTTCTCCTTAACTGCCGCGACGTCGCTGACACTGATACTACTCGCCGTTTGCGAGCGTGATAGACTTATACCGAGGAATCTGCGGGCGACTTCAGCCTCACCGGATCCTACCGTGGGGGACTGCGCTTCTTCTATCCACTTGACTTTTGATACACGGTCAATCAGACGAAGCGTTGTGTCGTCTGCTGGTGCAAAGTGAACATTGTGCGAGCCTCGGAGAATGCTCAGCACACGCAGAATCTCATCCTGCTTATAGTGAGGCGGCTGGCTGAGTTGCGTATGTGCTAACAACGGGTAAAGAACTCGTAGGTATGTGTGCCTCAAGGACATTTTTTCATCTGGCAAATCCATCAAGTTTCGAATAATGACGTCCAAAAGTACTCGTAAGTCGTTCGTATAGAAATATTCGTATGTTGCCTTGTTCGTGAATAGCAAATACAGAAGCTTCAAAATGAGTAGCTGTAGTGATGTTTCGGTTTCTCGGTTCAGTAGCAGAATGATGTTTTCGCCAAACGTTCGGAACGAAGCCCCGTGGAGACTCAAGCACTTCACAATGCGATTCGTTAGCGGCGAATTGGGCGAAGCTGAATCGCCAACTTCTGTCGACGCAAGCATATACTGTTCATTCAAGACAAGCTGCGTCTATGTAAGCAATGGCAGCTAGGATGGGATGGAAGCTGCTCACCAAAACACGAATGGTAGGATAATGATAAGGATCATGCGCATCGTCAGACAACTCCTCAATCAATGCAAAAAGGTAATGGACGAATTCATCATCCACCATGGTCAAGTCGTCGACCCGAAGTCGTTCCATACGCGACATCTCGTACATAAGCTGCAGAAGAAGGCGATGCAGACCAGGGTCCTGATCTCGGCGACCATTGATCAGCTCCAAAAGTCGGGGGAAGCAAGCCTCGTTCACCATACGAGGGAACATGGTCTCATCCTGGCACCCGTCGAGGAGGAGAAGAGAAACAATAGCGTGCAGAGGCCCAGCCTCGTCCTCTTGAAGCAAGCTATAGATAATCTGAGTGCGAACATAGTCTTTGTTGGCCTGGAATAGATCGCTAGCAAGAAGCATCCGCGTGCAAGTGACGACTTCTTCCTGAGATTCGTAGAGATGGTCGCGGAGGCGTGTCGTTAAATCTATCCATGTGCGCAGGGCATCGTCGATCGTTTCGTGGGAATCGCATTTGCTCGAAACGCACTTATCAAGTTCTACAGAAGATCAATCATGTCAGCCATTTCGTGTCCTTCCTTTTTTTTCCTATTGTAGCAACCCCTGTAACAAAACTTACCACTCCATAGCTGCTCTTCGTCCTCCTCATGAGTGTAGGAAGCTTGTTCGAAATCTGCCATGATCCTCGTTTCCGTAAGGGTACAGGGACCAAGGCATCGAGTCCTGCTGAGACTGGATATGCGTGATGCGAAGCTGGCCGGGGATGTTGCGCTGGGTAGATACGACGGGCCAATTGACAATGGCTTCCAAGGATAGACGCGAGCGCAGTGGTCATCTCCTGGAGGTGACGAGACCAGAACCTGAGATGGAGCAAAAGATATCAAAGCCGAAGCCAAAGTTTGTGCTGTGGTTGTGTTTGGAGAATTCAGGTGGCGGGGTCGAGACTCAGTTGTTGCTATAAGCCCGTTTAGCTGTACCGTGACCTCATCCAGGCCTGTCGAGTGCTGTCTTGGCGGACCACACAGCAACCTACAGTAACAATAGAACAAAGCGTGGCCTCACTTATATCAACAGATATCTATTATCGTGTAAACACTGCCTGTGAATCCCTGCTACTATAAAAAATTGTGGCTTGTACTGTCATGTCACGACCGCTATAATAGGCACCGCCACAGACTGTTCAGACACCACCAGCTGGATGGATGATTAAACCACAGGCACTTCACCAAAGCTGTTGCTGTGTATGCATAACCAGATACAAGATGAATTCTATATAATCTTTAAGCTTTCGCTATTGCCAGAGTTGATACAAATTAAGCGGCCCTCGTTGATGTGCCTATCCGGCATCAGGGTTTGAGGATACCAAGCCAAAGCAAAACATATAAAGTGAATGCTCCCAAACGCCAGACAACAACCGCTGTTAAAAACAGCAGAGCCATTACCAAATACCTCAACACCACCAAGGCCGCTACCAAAAACGCTGTGAGGCACTCAATCTATGACTTCCTCTTTTCCTCCTCGTTCTCTTCGTGGTGATCATCATAAATCTTGACTCTAGATGCATATTCTTTAATATTGCTGACAACATAGTTCGTAATCGTGTCACCTTTTCCACCAGCCACCTGCAGTAGCAGCTCGTTCAGGTTGTATCGCCCCAAGATGTCGACGTGGTCAGCTGTACGAGGTCCTCCGCGAGGGTTGAAACGTTCTGGCTCGTGGGGCATTTCAACGACTGTGACCTTGACACCTGCTGGATTGTAGCGTTTCATGTTCCAGCCATGATTACACATGTAACCTGTGCTGAGGAGGTTTACAGTCCCGTCGCCCTCACCCATGATAACGCCGTGATCGACGTCTCCTTCGGTAAAGCCCGTATCCATGGTAATGTTTAGGTTCGTCATCAGAGGCTGGTCAGGGGACCTGTAATAGTATCCTCGCTCAGTAGGCTTCCCGACGCCATAGAAGCAGTAAATTTTGAGGCTAGGTGCAAGTGGTAGTCGGGTCTCAAGAGGGTTGATCCATTTCTTGGGGTCCAGCTCATTGGCTTCGACTTCGGCAATAGTGTGGGCAATGCCACGAGAATAACTGCCCTTGAGCTGATCCTGGTACCAATCCTCGGTCGTATTGAGTAAGTAGGACAAGCCTTCCTCAACAGTGAAATTACGATCAGGGGTTGTCCAGTTCGACCCGACTCTGAAGTTCAATAAAGATCCATACGAACGATTTTGACCTGGCAAGTCATCTGGGGCCCATGTCAGATTGCCCCAGACAGCGTTGCCACCAATGGGAAGCATAGATGATATACCGGGCATGCCACGGAAAATTTCAGCCCTTTCTTCCTTGCTCAGGAACTTTTCCAGGCCGTAGATCGCGAAGGGGTTCAACTGAGCTGTATCGCGCATCTCACCAGACAGTACAGCAGTCAAATCTTTGACTGCCCCGAGCATGCATCCGCTGATGTTGATCCAAGCCTCGACGTGTCGCTCAACCCAGTCCTGACCACCACGGCCGCCCCTCTCTGACTGCACCCAGTGGAAAAAGTAGAACAAGACCTGACTGCCCATGCTGTGCGATGCTAAGACAACTTTTCTGTTGTCCACCTCCAGCGCAACTTCGATGTGTGATTTGAGTCTGGTGAAATATCGGTCTCGCACCTCGAGGTTAGGGTAGGACAAGCGCCAATCATAAGCAGCTGTGAAGGAGTTTGTCGGGTCGTAGCCAACCGAAGCAAGATTCTCAAAGATCTTGCTCCAAATCCAATAACCTGTGATAAAGAAATCGGTGGCATCGAAGCCCTGGGCGGCTCTTAGCTTTACGTTTGGCGGATCAAGTCCCGTCCTCTTGTCGAGCATCACATGCTTCTTCCAGACCTCCTTGTCCATGACCAAGGCTTTCATCATGGTCCAACTTCCCCAAAGCCGCTTCCTGAAGTAAGCCTTTGAGATATTGGCGGTTCCCCAAGACTCGAGTCCAGTCGAAATAACGCCTGGTATCATAATCATGGGATGGTGTGCTTCAAGACCTTCAGCCCGTGCTTTGGTTCCGACAGAGAAAGGCTCATATGATTCTGCAAAGTCGCGCTCGCCTTGGATTAGATCGCGTATGTCCTTGACCAATCCAGCTGGCAGAGCATCTAATAGGTTGTCCATAGACAAGTCGGTGAACTCGGGAAGGTCGATAAGATCATTGCTGGAAGCGAAAAACCCGGCAGCGATTATTCCAAACAAACTACCAAGAAAGAAAATGAAGGTATTGCGCCGCTTCCGGGTCTTTGGAACGGCGTGCTCGACAACACGAACATGCGTCGTCGGGTCGGTCGCTGAGCTTTCCTCCCTTGAAGTATCATCGCTCTCGTTCGTTTTCGTATCTTCATCTTGGCCCTGAACATTTCGGCGCCGCAGGTTTTTCGCCATAATGTCGACCCAAGAACAAAGCCTCCGCGAGGCGTCGTCTTATTTAGTCAGTTGATTGGGAGGGAAAAAAGACCCCCGACCAAGATAGGCTAGGGAAATTGTTGGAGTTTTGGGAAATGTCGCTCGTAGCTATGACGCCCATGGACACCTACTTAACTTGGGTCCCGGTGGGCGCGTGCTCTAAATCTAAAACAAAAAACGGGGTGGTCGCAAAGCCCGAAGTCTAAAGAATCGTATCATCTGTCAGCGGAAGTTGTAGAGTAAAGATGCCGACTGACCTAATTTAATACGTGAGAAAATATCTGCTGGATGATAATGGAAGTTGTATCGAAGCCGCGGACCGTGGTACGTAATTACATATGAAAGAGTTGCCCATGTTTGGGAGTCGCGTGCATCACATGGAAATATGTCAAAGTGTCCAGGGATGGATGGGAGGGAGCTCATTCAAAGGACATGCTTGCCGTTCCTGATAGGCAGGAACCTGACGTTAAAGCTAAGATAAGGCTACTACTACATCTTAAAGTGCCGAGCGGATGAAACAGAAGAGACCGAAATCACAAAAGGGATAAAAGAGCCAAACGTCTTTCTCTTGTCGGCAGTGAAATCAAACCATTCCATTCCATGAGAAAGGGATATGTATCATGCTATGGAGATCAGAGCTGTCATTATCACATGCTTGAACTCCAAATGATGAAAGGACACAGACCTTTTCTCCATGTCTCTCCCTCTTCCTCTCCCTGGGGAGTTCAAATTGACTTTACTTAAAAACGCATTTGTCCATCGCTTATATCGGCTTGATCGGACCACTCTGTAAACGATGCAATACCTCACTCAGCTAAAGCCATGCAGGACCTTTTTACTCCAATGCCCCCCGCCCCCCTCCACAAAAAGCTCTAAAATAGCGTCCTTGGCTTCTGCAGCACAGCGGAATCCCTGCCAACGGCCCTGCGTGCCTTGCCCTCGTGGCCATGTGCATCAATTCTTTGGTGCGGTTTACCAAACCTGGCAATTCACTGTTGGAGGCGCTGGCTGTGATACCTCCAATGCATTGCATATTGCCACCTCCAGCCCCAAATCTTGACATCTTCCCACCCTCTTTCTTGAATTAATGACTCTGATCCATTGGACCTCAGCTCAAGTGCCTCTTCCTTACCTCCTTGACCCCTTGTAGGCCAGCACTTAGTCTACCCCTCACACCGATACCGGGTTGAGTCTCCATTTCTGCCTGCCCCTCTTTAGGTGTCAAGCCAAGATCTGGTTTTAAACCTTCAAACGCCCATATCTAAGATCTTACCCAAACATCAACTTCAACACAACTCTACTACCACAACCCTCAACAGCATAACCGGTTGTCCAGAATCAGCCTAGTCTCTTCTATTTACTTTAAGCCCCCATAGTCCTATGGCCCCTACCAAAATCGACAACCTTCCTGGCGAGTTACGCTACGTACAATATGAACATGCCCTCGAGGCTCAGTATTTACCCGCTATCCGGGCATTGATCTCAAAGGACTTGAGTGAGCCTTATAGTATCTACGTATATCGGTATTTCTTATGCCAGTGGGCACATCTCTGCTTCATGGTGAGACCAATTCACTCTTGAGTCGATTCCAAGGTATCTGACAAATAGTTTGAAGGCACTGAACCCAGTCGACTCATCTCTCATCGGTGTTATAGTGTGTAAGCTGGAAGTCCATGCTTCACACTCCAACCCCACTCGAAGAGGCTACATCGCCATGTTGGCCGTTGCTTCTGACTTCCGTGGCCATGGTATTGCAACAACCCTTGTCAAGAAGGCCATCGACGCCATGACCAAGCGCAATGCGGACGAAATTGTCCTCGAGACTGAAGAGACCAACGTCGCTGCTATGCGATTGTACGAACAGCTCGGTTTCTTGCGCACTAAGAAGCTACACCGATACTACCTCAATGGCAACAGTGCATATCGACTTGTTCTGCCGCTTAAGTTCATCGACCTTGACGCCAGCGCTAATGATCTTGAGATCATCGATGTATAAGCTTTCACGGTTGCACGGGCATTTATAGTATTTTCACGGGGTTCAGGATGGGAAGTCATTGGTGGACATGGACGGACACGGTGGGCATAGGTCAGCGACAGCATTTGAGCGTCATGCGGAATTAGCATCTCTTGGAATCATGGGCGTTTAGGATATTGGTTATGAAGGTCATGACGATACGATCCTGTTCTTTTTTGTTTCTCTCTATATTATGCACTCGGATTCTTGATTTTGATCCTCCATACTCGGTGGAACATTCCCTCTTATTTTGCCTGGCTAGATGAGTCATTTGCTGTGCGGCGTTAGGTCTGGAAGATGTCAGATGACTTATAGATCGACGCTTTCAGACCCCAGGGATTCCCAAACGATATCCCTATGTACGTATATGCATCTATCGACTTGCGTCAGCCTCATTTTATTGACATCAATACGAAACCATGACTCACCTGGCTTATAGTAGATAGGTCTTCCTCGAGCTTCAACCAATCTGAGCTCTCGAAGCTTTTGAAGCACCCTGCCAACGTCGGCCTTGTCTGCGAAATCGGTCGTGTACACGCAGATGAGTCGATCTTTTCGAGAATCCTCTTCGGCTGGTCGTGGAGCAACCTTTGCAGCAATGCCAAGCTCGTTTTTGGCAGTTGCTTTCGCGACAATCTCCCACACTTCGTTTACTTCTGCTGGTGAGCAGAACAACATCCACTGCCAAGGGTCAGTCGTGTTTTGGCGAGACATCCTCCGATACATACCTTGCCAGCGCGGACTTTGGCAGCGTGCGCCAGGTGCAGTATATCATCTGAGGCTTTCTTGATTTCTTTCTGAAGATCCCGCTCTTGTGTTGCAAGGACCTTGTTGGTTTTCTTCAGTCCGTCCTTGAACTTGGAGAGAAGTTCTAGTCTTTCCAGGCCACCTTCCATGACAAGCGCAGTCTTGCTGCCTTCTTCCTCGGGAGCCTCATCTTCGTTACCTTTACTAAGTTGGTTCTGCCCCATAGACTTCTCAACACGGGGGATATATGGATTGCAAATAAAGATCCAAGGCGTATCCTCCGTGATGTCTGTTGTCCGAGGTGGGAGACGTGCGAGGAACTGATCTACCGTCTCGGTAAGCTGCCATGCATAATTTACCCCAGCATAGGGATTGTGAAGATGCGATGTTTCGTGAACGTTGCTCTTGTCAGGAATAGGTCTTCCAGGGCATTGCTGTTGCTCGAGCATCCAGCTCTGAACATCAAATTGTTGTACACGGTTGTTAAGGTTCATGACCATATCATCATCCCCTAAAACTGTAAGCTGATGAGGGTTTGATTCAACGGTGGAGCGTACCGTAGAAGTCAGATTCATCGGAATATTCCATGACGTTGATCCAAGTTGAAATTGAAGAGGATATAGTCAGAACAAAGCAGAGCCTTGAATTAATCAGCAATGGCGCTGGAACTGATGATTTTGTGGACAAGAGCACAAACTGCGCAACAAGCATAAGTCAAAGGAGAAAGAGCTGTAAACACAAGAAATAAGATCGCCGATTCAGCCGTCCTATCCGTTAAGGTGGCAAGTAATTAATGAATAAATACAGAGCACGCGTGTTGACGTAAGGAGCGGAATACCCCAGACGAGACGAGGGGATGGAGTCGCAGAAGCAAGTTCGCGTTGATAGCGCTAGTCCGGCAGTTAAGCTTTGAGGCCTGTAACTTATACCCTGCAACGTAGATTACGCCTCAAGTTGATCATGGGAATCGTCAACCACTGTATCTCCTGAGATAGTTAAATGCCTGGATGCTTTGCCGGATTCTTTCGTATCTGAGATTGCAACTGAATTCTGGCGATCATCGTATCTCTCAGGTCTCACCCTACAAATGAATATAACTAAAGAGGCGGACCCCACCATTTGGACTCCATTTGCTTTCTATTGATTGCTTGCTTTTCCGTTTGTCAAATCCTGCATATCGCTTCAATATCCATTATTACCCATGGATGATTCCGAAATCATTTCGTCAAAGGTTTCCTTAACCTTGGATCTACCTCCTAGTTGTATTCAGTTCTGTAAACTACATCCTAACTTGTTCGTGGTGGGAACTTACAACCTCGAAAGAAATGAGGATACCCCAAAAGAGACAGACAACGACGATGACAATGATATTGAACCCGCGACTAAGACACCACAAAGCCGCAATGGGAGCTTGCTGGTCTTCAATGTCGTTGGCGACGACTTGTAAGTTCATTTCCTTCCCGGTCCAACTGGTAGCTGACGCGTTTGATCATAGTCACCTAGTTCAGACAGTTTCGCAGCCTTCAGCTATTCTAGACCTCCGATTCCACCCTCAGAAAGGCAGAGAGGACATTATGGCTGTAGTATCTAGCACTGGGACACTGGCTGTGTTCAAGCTTGACCCCAGGGCAAATCCCTCAGCCCCTTTACAGCATATATCAACTAGCAGATGTGACGATATTCCAGAAGATACCTTGATCCTGCAATGCAACTGGCATCCTGAGATCCCGGATCTGATTGGCCTCACAACTTCGACAGGCTCTGCTCGAATATTACATTTGGACGAAGAATACCGCATCACCCAGAACCGCGCTGATCTCAGTATTGCCAATTCCCTCGAGGCCTGGTGCATTGCATTCTCACCCGCAACACCAGAGTCAACTAATAATAAGGCCCAAGTCACAGCTTATTGTGGTGGAGATGACTCCATGCTTCGCTACACATCCTGCATTTGGGATTCAAGTGAGCCTGATTCCCCGTGCGAAGAGCCATATTCGCCCACAACTATCAAGGGGGCACATGATGCAGGGGTCACGGCAATTCTGCCACTTTTCCCACTCACAAAGAACTCGGGCAGAGTAGTTGTGACAGGCAGCTATGACGACCATCTACGTGTTTTCGTTATACACGATCTGCACGAATCATATGGCATAAAAAAGGTCGAGCTAGTGCTTGAGCAAAACCTAGGAGGAGGTGTCTGGCGATTGGATCTGGTCAAAATACAAGATTCTAAAGAGTCTAAAAAAGTGAGGATCCTCGCTTCATGCATGCATGCAGGCGCAAGACTTTTGGACCTGGAGGTCAAGAATCACAAGGACTGGAGTTGCGAGGTTCTGGCGAGGTTTGAAGAACACAAGAGCATGAACTATGGAAGTGACTTTATTCGGGATAATGAGCCTTCTGAGGTTGTGCGGTGTGTGTCGACAAGCTTCTATGATAAGCTGCTCTGTCTCTGGCAGTATGCGCCAGCCAATAAATAGGACTCAAGAGCAAAAGCGCACGCACTTTTATACCAAGAATTATGTATAGCTCAATCTCATCACTTTTGGGAGAGCACCAGTTCAGACCAGCCTACACATGAAGCTCGCGGCTTTCTTTTGCTGCGTAGGCGAGATTTTGTGACTCAAAAACACTCATCAGTACAGTCAATGAACTTCTGCCTTGGGTACCTAATCATGCTTCAATGGCTCAAATCTCGGGTCAAGAAATGCACGATACGCATCATATCAAGTTATCAACTAAGTTAAAGTACATAGACGAAATTGGGTCGTGGCATGATGATCCTGAACCCCTCTATAGGAGTGACGTGAGCTAGAATCAAAGCCTATCGATCTCCTTTTCAGCCTTGCAGCTTGGTTAATGGCTGGGCCCCTGTCATACAGGAGTTAAACCACATAGACACAAAGGACCCCAACAACGACTGGGGCCAGCTGTAAGTGTCACCGTGGACATACATGCATGAGGAGCTTGATACGTTGGACGGGATGAAATAAGTTGACAGTTGTTCGTTGGAGCCACATACTGATGCTCTCTTTGTGATGCCCCAGGGGAGCCTGAGCTCAAGACTGTACATACTATACGGAGGAAACATTCATGGCTGTATTTTCTTTTTCTGATTCAGCTCTCACTTGATTAGGGGCGATAGTTCTTTGTCAGTTCTAATTCATGCATGATGAGGCGTGCAAGGTGAATTGTTTCAAATGGGGCTGCCCCGCCACCGATGGCTGGCTGGCTGTACTAAGTTAGGTAGCTGGTCTAGGCTCGCTCACTGATCATTCTCGGCTCTCTTCTGCCTGAGAGCTCTGAATTTTAGCCCAACACTCAACTTCCCTCTCACCACTTTCACTTTGGCTTTCACTCTCACCATCTCCAAGGTAACTTGATACTGTGACCAATCTTTTTTTTCTCGGGTTATCTTCTGCTTCACCGCCTTTGTTGGAAAAAATAATTTGCTTTGCTTATTTGCATCTTGCCATCTACCCCCAGTCACTTCCGGCTCTTCTCTTCGCTTGCTTGCTTCGTTATCTGCTTCATCTTGCTCCCGCCGTCGCAAACGAAACCCTCGAACCCGTGAAGCCCAAACAGCAGACAACGACGACCCGTTTTCTTCAGCCTCTCTCCATGGCTCTGGCCTAGATATCTCTCCGTGACCAGATCTCCGTTACAAGGCTTGCGTAGAACAAGCGCTTTTGCTCCCGTGCTCTGCTCTGCTCTACTTTTCCGTGAACCCTACATTCGCCAGCCGTCCATCGCTCACGTATTGATCCGCCAGACGAAAGTACCCAACATGGCAGCCAACGGGAGCTCAATGCCCTCGGCTGGCGCCGGTGGTGAATCTCAAGTGCTCACCAAAATCCACCAGGCGCTTGAGGTCGTCCATAGCCCGTACTCATCCAACGATGCCCGTAGGCAAGCCCAGGATTTCCTCGAGGAGGTCAAGGGATTCGACGAAGCCCCCATGCAAGGCTACAACCTCGCCTCCGACAAGGCCCAATCCCCCGTTGTTCGACACTACGCTCTCTCTCTGCTAGAGCATGCGATCCGGTACCAATGGTCAACGTACACCCTAGAACAGACGGACGCCCTGCGACAATGGGTATTAAGCCTTGGCCAAGCCATCGCGAAGGAGGATCCAGCCTATATCAGAAATAAGACCGCCCAGCTCTGGGTTGAGGTCGCCAAGAGATGCTGGGGCGCTGAGTGGATGGATATGGACTCTATGCTTTATCAACTATGGGATATTGCCGATTCCCCAGTGCACAAGGAACTCGTAATGTTTGTCCTCGAGAATCTCTCCGATGAAGTCTTCACTGGGGATGACTCAGTTGTTGCCATGCGGGAAGGTGTGTTGAGCAAGGCTTGTGTTGAGATCTTTACTCCAACCGCCGTGTTAGTGGAGGCCTTCCCGAACCGTCAGCCCGGTCCTCCGGTGCGATATGGCGATGATGGTTGGCTAAGCCGCTTGTCCCAGTTTCTGGATTACTGTCTGAATCAGGCACCCAAGGACAACGAGGATGTCAAGATGTGCATACACAAGGGCCTATCTGTGTTCTTATCACTCATGCCTTGGGCAATCCCGAAGGCTATTTCCTCGGCTCGCTGTGTTGAAGTCATGTGTGCTGGGCTAGCTTCGTCACAAGTCACCATTCAAAAGGTAACTTATTCGAGTAGTCCACGAATGACTGCGCTGACCAAAACACAGGCTGCATTAGAAGGTCTCCATGCTCTGTATTGCAGAACTAACTTCAATGACGACGAGTTTCGGGACCTAGTTGGCCCAATGTTCAGAATCGGGTCAATTCAACTATGCAAGCAACTTTTTGAGTGGTCTGCAGTTGACCCTGAGGACGTTGACGAAGACAAATACCAGACACTGAAGAAGCTATCAGAGGTACGTCGAATGACGCATAGTTTTAGAGCTATGCTAACTCGTTGCGTAGATGTTGTCTTGTCTTGGGGACTACTTTGACAGGAAGTTTGCAAAATTGCCTGCCGATACTGCCAAGGAAGAATTCCTGGCGCTCCTAGTACAAGTTGTGCAGCATCAGAGCCTGATGGTCTCTATTCCTGTGCTTGTCACATGGACGCGGCTCCTCAGTAATCGCTTGATTGGCCCAACCGAGCTTGTTTCCGCCTTCATCCCACCCCTGCTGGAGACATGCAGTTCGAGATTGGTTCGATTCGAGAATCTCCCAGAGGATACTCAAGACGCGACATTGCTCTACCTCATGGAGGATACAGATACGGTCCCCGAACGACACGCTTTCTTGGGCAACTACCGCCGATATAGCTCTCAGATCATTGAGGCTGTCGTCCAGCTGAAGTTGGTTGACGCGATTCAACACATTCTCGGACGCACAGAAGATCTTTTACAGCATCTCTATGATGGCCAGCCTCCTCTGGACAAGCAAAACTATTTTAAGCACTCCATGCCAGTCCTGCGCGTCGATGCTCAATTCACAGTCATTGAGGCCACACTAAAGGGGTACTCCAAATGGCGTAAGCATCGGCCCCAAGAACATCAACAACAAGGACCAGAAATTGAAGCCAATCTGGAGTCATGGTGCAACAAGCTGCTCGAAATGAACTTTGAGGACCCCATGATTCGAAAGCGAACCCTTCAACTACTTGTCTACTTCTCTACTACCGCGCTCAATAAGAACGCTACATTCATGCTGAAGGTGTTGGAGCATATTTTGATGACCTGGCCAGCTCTCCAGCCAGAATACCGTGCTTTCAACGACGCTATTAAGGACCTGCAGGGTGAAAGCATGATTGAGTTGCAGCGATTGGCGTCAGAGATGCCTGATCATTTACTAGTAAGTTGATTTGAGCCTTGGTCTTGGGCCCATTCTAATTATCTCGCAGGGTGTATATGACCAAATAGAGAGCAAAGTCAATGAAATGATGTCGTCCGGATCGCTTGATGAGAAGCGCTCCATTGCCTACAAAAGCTTTCTCTTCATCATTATGTCAGTATACTAGTGACAACACATAGCAATAGCTAGCTTGCTAACCAGTTGGCAGACACCGCGCCACCAGTGTGGATGCTCAGGCCAAGATCCAGAAGCTACGTGAGTTCATCGATCCTGTAAAGGCCCAATGGCAGACCGACACCGTGCGCAACTCTCTGGAGTCGTACGCTAGCTTCTGTGAGTTATTGGGACTAAACAAGGCTCAAAACTACATGGCCAACCGCCGAGCACATGAGATCGCGGATTGGGGCTCTCAAGAACTTGACGCTGAGGGACTTGCTCTTCAGAACGAACTCGAAGAACGGCTTAAGCTTCTTCCGCTTCGTTCGACGAAGAGCTTCCTAGCCTTCTCAGTTGAGAGACTTGATAAGTCGTCAGATGCTTTCAAGGCCTCGTACGCTCTGTGGCAAGACGGATTCCCAGAAATTTTGGCCGATCTACTCAAGTTCCTAACTTACGCGCATGCGTCGCATAAACCTGACAATTGGGTCGGACTACCAGGTGAAGCAGTGTCGACTGTGCACCGAATTCTAAGCGATCGGTTTTGGCAAGCCGGAATATCTGAGGGCAGCAAAGACGATTTCTATGCTCGCGTTATGGATAAGAAGAACACGATGGAAGGCCTCGCCTCAACTATTCGAGGATCCGTTCGATTTGTTCGTGAAACAGCCTATGCTATTATTTATTGCATGAGTCGCTTGGAACGACAGTTTTACGGATTCGAGGGACTCTCTGCGCCTCTTTCCAAGGCTCTATTCTCAGACTCAGTTTGGTTGTCTACACACCAGCAGAGTAACTTGCTGAACCTGGTTAGATACCTTGTTGACGATTGTCCTGTTGACTGCCGAGAGCATTTTCTTCCGCAGCTACTGGCGGCATGCTTCCAACAAATGGATGCCAAGATTAACGGGGAATGGGAAAAGATGCAGCGCCAGCAGGAGGTGGCTGCAGATGGCGAGGACGGTCTCAAGGAAGAGATGAAAGCAGAGAGTATTCTTCGACAAGTAACCTACACGGCGGTATTGATGGTGGCCGACTTTCTCGATCCCACCAAACCTAGTGAGTTCCTGGAGGTTCCGGGTTTGTCAAGAGCAAATAAACTAACAGTCTCCTTAGATGGGCCAATTCAGAATGGAGACAGCAATTCGGGAGTTGACCAAGACAAGGATTACCCTAGCCTTAGGAGGTTCTGTCTCACTCATCAGGAGGTTGTAGAGCCTTTGCTTGTCTTCTGCACCCATGGCATTCGCGTGCGAGACAGCAGGTGCTGTACCATGATTCTGCGATTGTTCATATCGTTGGTTCCCGAGTTTCATCTTGTGGATGGCCAGTTGCCCAAGTCTGTGCTACAAAGCCCAATGGAAGCACATCTTGCGACAGATAGGTTTCCCATCCCGCCAGGAATTTCTTCGGCCATTCGTGAATATATCTCGCTCGATGTGCTGAAAGCCTGCATCACATCATTTCATGAGCCTTACTTTGTGGAACTACAGAAGGACTTGGCCGCGCTGATTGCAACAATTGTTGTCTACTATAGCCCCATCACGTCGTCACCTAGGGACGTATTCCTCTCACTACCCAATGTGAACGTGTCAGATTTGGACCGGCTGTCGACGTACATGGCCAAGCCTGGTGCGCATACTCGCCAGCAGCGAGCTCTGGTTTTGGATCTGCTCAAGGATCTCAAGGGTGTGAGTGTGTCCGAGATGGGTAAACTCCCCAAGAGCAGTGGATTTGGTGGTCCCAATCGCAAGAGAACGAACCGAAGCAAGATGGCGCAGCAGTTCATGAGCGACCAGCAGTCAGGACAGGATTCGACGCGATCAGGTATGAATGTGGCTCGTCGGGCTACACCAGATGCCCTGGAGGGCGTGTCGAATCTGTTTGAGGGCTAGGGATTTCATGAGTAGTGAGAGACCATTGCCCCAGAGGCAGCAATGCCTTTAGAAATCACCCTTACAACATGAGAGCAGACAGTACCAGAGTTAGACCCGCTAGCGGAAAAGAAAAATGGATGGAAGTTGCAAGTCCAGGCCAAGGGCCTCATCGTCGAGCTTCGGGGCGGTATAATAGAGACGAGCGGATAAGGGGGGACAATAGACAGGACCGGACTGAGGAGTCTGGAATGAATCATCAGGAGTATTATAGCGAGCATGGGTCAGGCTAGGATGAGAATTGACATGTTTTACTTGAAGTTATTTGACCTGCATATTGAGGTTGACGGAGAATCATGCCATGTTACATTGGCTCCGTCTGCAGCTTATGAGGCCGGCTGCATATAATGCGCAATGACATTACATATACAGCCACAATCAGCAATAATCAGTCCATTGCGAAACATTTCCTATAGCTCAGCTATGAATCCGGAAACCGGTGAGTATTATAGAGGGTTTGGTAGTGCCTGGGCCGGCCCGGGACTTGACATCCAGCCCGGCACATGTTTCCCCATTTCGAACAAGAGACCGACTTTTGTATGACGTCGGCTGGTTTTTTTTTTTTTTTTTTGGAGAGATAAACTTATGGAGGGTTCACCGGGGACAGCATCCGATAAAATCTGCAAGGTCAATCACGCGTTAGATTGGAGAAGAGGGTGGCATCCTTGCGTTTGAGGCTTGTGGGCTTATAACCGGCGGTGGCAGTGTCTTAGTTGGGGGACGTACAGGATCCGAAGATTAGTGAGCCGACTTTGAAGTGGCAAAACGAGGAGGAAAATTCTGGTTTGCGCTTCGACCATTTTCACGTGCCTTGCTCTCTTTAAATGAAGGCAAAACTGTTTTGAGGCCGACGCCGGCGCCGGTTGATTCTCCGGGACCGGGCCGTAGCTTGCGTACAGTAGCTTAAGCCGGGGCATTCTGGATCAAGTTCCGGCATAAAATCAGGAACTTCCCAAGATTTTATCTAGAGACTTTTACGACTGAATTGATGCTCGTCCCCCC